>JACCGJ010021705.1:0-16198 GCA_013407085.1 Atriophallophorus winterbourni | reverse complement strand
GGAAAGGATTCGGGAGTGAACCCTGAGAAAAAATCCCTGCTGCCTTGCGGGAAGACTTTTGAGTCAAAGGCTCCGGGTGGGGTCCCCTAAGCTAACCCCCTACTTCGGCCTTGGCAACCGGGTAGTATGTCGCCTACAACAAGAACCATGGAATCCACTTCATCCACAAATCGCTGTCAAAATCACGTTCGCTACATTACATCACATGCCGATTATATCCCACGACCCTCATTACCCTCATTACACACAAGCAATGAATCTCGTCAAGATGCCCTTTCCAGCTCGCCAAACACAGAACAGCCAAGCCAGAGTGCTCACTTCCTGAAACCCCGTATGCCCTTCAAGCTAGCTGCATTCAACGTCAGGACCTTGAGGCAAACAGGACAACAGGCTGGGTTAGCTCGTACGCTAGAAACGATGAGAGTAGACATCTGCTGCCTATCAGAAACGCGCTTACACGACTCTAGTCATGTGATAAACCTATGCTCACCGAATAATACCGGAGTCAAGTTCCGTTTGCGTGTATCTGGTGATGAAGAGGCCCAGACAGCGGGACTTGCAGGAGTTGGTATTGCCCTGAGCTCACGCGCCGAGGCAGCCTTGATTGACTGGTTACCTGTCAATAGCCGTTTGTGCGCCGTCCGACTTGGTGGCTCATGCAAAATCAGTCAACACAGGCAGAACACCCGTGCACTTTTCGTCATCGCAGCCTACGCCCCCACTGACTGCAGTGCTGATTTAGCGAAAGACGAATTATACCGAGGTCTAGACGAATTACTGCGTAAAGCACGAAAGTCGGATATTGTCATCCTGGCTGGCGATCTTAATGCCCGAGTTGGCCGCCTCTCACAAAGTGAACGACACCTCGGTGGTCCATATGGTCTCGATTGCGTCCGATCAGACAACGGTTAACGCCTGTTGAGTCTATGTGCTGAGCACCGCCTATTTCTCAGCAGCGTCAACTTCCGACATTCCAAACAACGGTCAGCAACATGGAGATCCCCTCGACAGGACTCTGGACACAAATTGATCACATTGCGATCAGTTATCGATGGCGTTCCAGTGTGCAAGACTGCAGATCATATTGGTCGACCTGCCTATCATCAGACCACGCGTTAGTCTGTGCAAACCTAACTATGCGTTTCAGCGGATCGCGTAAGAAAAAATATCACGAGGCTGGATACGCTTAAACTATCAGATAGAGCAGTGGCAGAGAACTATCTAACGGCCCTATCTAATGCACTTGGACCCCATCCTGATAATATTGAGGAGCATTGGGCTCAAAACCAAAGCGCAATGTATCATGCTGGCCTGGAAAGCTGTGGAACATCCAAGCGAACAGATTCCAACTGGATATCTGCTGCTACAGCCAAATTAATTGACCAACAGCGTTCCTTACCTCCGGGGGAAAAGATATGATGAACAGCGCAGGCAAATTCGCCACCAGTTGAAGACCAGCCTCAAAACGGACCGAGAATCATGGTGGGAAGAGCGGGCAAGCGAGATGGAAGCAGCCCAAGCAGTTGGCAACACCCGCAAATTGTTCCAGCTAATACGCTCCACGGGACCCAGAATGCCCAGCGTGAGCGAACTCATCACGGAAGCAGATGGGTCGTTGATTACCAACAGAGAAAGGCGAATGGACCGCTGGAGGGAACATTTCGCTAGCCAATTCAATCAACCGCGACCACTCTCTGTTGCTCAGCCTAGTGGCACCACCACTCAGTGGCCGGCCCCACAGGAACCACCTACAGAGGCCGAAATTCGCTCACACATAATGAAGCTTAAACGACGCAAAGCCCCTGGTTTAGACGAGCTACCAGCCGAACTATTTGTTGAAGGTGCCGACGTTTTGTGCAGTGAACTGTCAGTGCTCTTCGGAAAGATCTGGAACGAGGAAACCATACCCAGCGCGTGGGGACCGTCAGCCATCGTCCCAGTATTCAAGAAAGGGTCGAGGAAAGAGTGCGGTAATCACAGGGGTATCAGTCTCATAACGGTGGTATCTAAACGGTTCGCATCAATCATCCTGACCAGGTTTCACAGCTACCGAGAAGCAGAGTATCGAGAAGAACAGGCTGGTTTTAGAGGAGGACGCGGGTGTGTGGACCAAATCTTCACGCTCCGCCAAATTTTGGAGCAACGTTAACAATACGCACGTCCAACAATCATCGTATTTCTTGACATACGAGCAGCCTTCGTTTCCATTGACAGAACCGCCCTCTGGGACTGTCTCATTCGCCATGGTGTCCCACCGAAGTACGTAATCCTGCTCAAGAAGCTGTACTGCCACACCACCGGCAGAGTAAAAGCCTATGGTGACTTATCCAACCAGTTTACCATCTCCAGCGGGGTTCGTCAAGGATGTCCGATCTCCCCATTCCTATTTAACTATTCCAGCAACAGCCCAGCTACCGAATTGTGGGATCGACCTGCTCCCCGGTCGACGAGTTATGGATCTGGACTATGCTGACGACATTGCTCTCCTCGGAGAGGATGCTTGCGCCATACAAAGCGCTTTGGATTTACTCGTTGATCAGTTGTCGATGTATGGATTACACTTCTTTCCGTCAAAATGCAAAGTGTTCCTACAGGATTGGACAGACCCAACACTTGATTTGACGATCGAAAACCATAAACTGGAAGTGACTGACAGATTCACCTACCTAGGGAGCTGCATCACAACTGGGGGCGATATCGAAGCTGAAATCACAGCACGGATTGCAAGAGCACGCCATGCTTTCGCTGGGCTACGGTATCTGTGGCGCCGACGCGATGTTGGATTACGCTTGAAGGGCAGAGTGTACCAGGCCACCGTACGAGCAGTTGTACTGTATGGCTGCGAGACGTGGACGCTGCGACAAGCTGATAGTCAACGATTATCGACGTTTGATCATCGCTGCCTGCGGAGTATAGCTCGTTTAAGCTGGCAACAGAAAGTCAAAAATGATGACGTCAGGAGGGCAGTCCTCGGCGATCGCTCTGTGCCACTCTCCGATCATATATCCATGTGCAAGCTGAGATGGCTGGGGCACGTTCTCCGTATGGATGAGCGACGCCTTCCTCGCCTAGCTCTTTTTGCTCTCGCTGGACCTGATTGGAAACGTCGCCGTGGCGGACAAAGGAATACCTGGCGGAAGACCCTCAAGCGTCTATCAGCCCCACTAGCCATCGTGGGAACATCGCGCTTACCCGGGTGGGGTCCGAAGGACCGTGAAGACATGTGGCTGACAACACTCAGTGTGATGGCACAAGAAAGGAACCAGTGGCGAGAATCCTGCCGTGCTTGTGTTCAAGTTTATCAATGACCCTCCACCCTCCCTTATTCCAAAAAAGACAAAAAAAGATCAAAAGCGGCATGTGTAAACAGACAGACAAAAAATCACCCTCTTTTTTCTTTTTTCTCTCATCATGTACCTTCTTCATGGTATACTTGTTGGTACACCGTCTGTAAAGACTTGTGTGAAATAATAAATAATAATAATAATAAATCACATTGGGGAACGATTCTTTCCTTCTTTCACCTTTGCGTTAGGGCAGCAGTTCAAACATGCGCCTTTCAAACTACAAACTCAAATTCGGAAATCAAACTTGTAGCACGTTATGGGATACATGATAACATTATAAGGTGTACATTTGGCACTGTAATTGTCGAAAAATTAACTGCGACATTTTAATATGCTGTTGGGTAAACCCCAACCGCAAGTTGACTGTGAAGACGAATAAGATGGTATACAGCGCATGTGTTCTAAATATTTAATTTCATGGTAGTAAAAAATAGACCATCCATGCAACACACGGACGTATGCTGAATAATTTTAATCCATCTTGTGGTCAAATAACGAACAGTAAAGGGCTTTCTAGAGCCAAAATACAAAGCACGTTCGTCATACTACGACAGTGACATCTTTATTGGCTGGTTCATGTGTAAAGAATAGAAAAGGATCGTATTACAAAAGATGTACACTTTGGTGAGTTGAAATCAAGCTATTGGGCAAACCGCACTTGTGGGACGAAGACGTTTGCAAAAGTGATATGAAATCACTTGACATCGATTCTACGGGTTGGGAACAACTTGTTCTTGACCGCTCACTCTGGAGGTACTGTGTAGAGAGTCCTGTTAAATCTGAAAAAGAGCCAAATTGGCTCTCGGTTTCTAAACGTAGATCTCGGCAACAGCGTACAACTTTCGCCAATTGGCCAAATAACAACTATTATTGTGAGCGCTACGAGTGAGATGAATCATCTAGAATCGGAATGAGGCGCGTTAAACTTTCCCGCTCTTTGGATCAACATCTATGATGGACATCGACAAAACGACGGCAAAAGCAAACCGAAGTAAAAGCACAGACGGTCTGGTAGAAAAACAAATTACTCCGAATTTTTTTTCCACTGTTTCATGTACATTAGACTCTACAGCTGTGATCCGCTCAACTCTAATAGGATGGAATATCCTTCAACACAGTCTACCAACACCTAATTTAAATCAGAACGTTGTTTCACATGTCAGCCTTATTCGTTTGATATCAAACACGTTTGTGAGCATGAAAGTCAGATGAATTCATTCTTCACAATTTTTGTAAATTCAGGAAATTTCTATTCAGGTGTAGTGAGCTGGATCGCAACAAAGACAGCAAAACGCAATGTCGTATTGGTATGCAACATTTTTCTATTGTCGGCCTGATCCGCACCCGGTATCCGTTACCAGCAATTGAGATGAAATCTTTATACTATGTTTCCAAATTCAGTGGTTACAATTTAACTTGTTGAATATTGATAACATTCATTTCGATTTTTCCAACATCATACGTATATTCGTAACGGAGTTCAAAGCAGGCAGTCGACCTTTGTGTAAGACGCACATGTGATGAATAGTTAATATGTAAAGATATACGGAAAACTCTAGACGTTGACCCTGAAAACTGAGACCAATGTGCTTAAAGGCTATGCTAACTGCGTCAATGTTACCAGGGTACATGCAGCTGTTTTATTTCACTGCTTAACGGAGATCATTTATTGCATATTACGGTGAATTGTGTGAAAGAAATAGTTCCTAACGAATCGGGCTGTATAGTAATGTTGTACTATCTGGAGTATGAACTAAGCATACGTCTGTGATTTGCACAAGCGGTCAACATTGACCGATGGATTACATCTAGGACAAAATTTTCGGTGTACCAATACAGTTAAATTTAAAGAGAAAGGTTTATTTAAAATTGGCTAACACATATAGAAGAGTAACTCAGTGAACGCACGTTGTTTTTGCAATTCCTTTTCTTACATTCAACTTTGCATCGCCTGGATGTGAGGCGCCGAAACAAACTCAAACATACTCGACAATTTATCCTTAGAAGACGGTGAAAAGTTTCGCAAAATGTATACGAAAAAATCTCTCCGTTGCGAATTCAGATTTCAAATACACAACAACCGTTGATAATCAAACGCTATTTCAAGGCTTACGAATTCGCGATTAAATCTTCTGTGTGTTATGTATTATAATTTCATTTTGATACGCCCAAATCCTTTAGAATGTTGATTTTAATAGTGGATAATGATACATAAATAATTGATTTTTCGTGAGCATGAAATATGGTGCCTACCTGCTGGACACCGGTCGAATCGATCTACCAAATGCAAACAGAATTCCGAAAATCGACCGTAGGGTGCTTTCCGATGAATCAGGTGGAGTAATCTTTGTGGAGCAACACAATATTCGAGTGAACGCTCTCCATTGGATCCGAACATGACTTTTTGTGTTTGTCGAATAAATCCCGAAGCGCATTTCACATCCTGGCTATAAATTGGGTAACCAAGTGGCGCGGGATCCGCTGAAAAAGAGAATTGCATTAGTTCACAATGTAGATATGAGATGCGGTCTAACGAAAAGTGCCGAGATCTCGGGCGATATGCAGCACACCGCCCTCAGGGAGAACACGGGAGCACAAAGCACCGAACCGTCTGACGAGAACAATCGCAAACCCACGACGGTTCAGGTTTTGGAGTAAGGTTTGGAATCAAAACCTGTTCGAATATAAGAACAAATAAACAAAGACAGCTAAAGTTGAACGATTTGCGATTCGTCAATATCGGTCAAACGAGCTCAACCTGATGTTACCTTGACATAAAACGTTTAGGGAAACGTTCGAGGTACTGAGAATTCTCGAAAACAGAGCAACGTTTGAGAGAGTGAGAGAGAGTAATAAAAGCATTGATCTATTGGCGTTGTCGAATGGTGTGAGATTCTTTATCGATCACTAGTATCGTTAGGTAGGTTGACTTTGTGAGTCAAATGAGACACATTCAACAAGTAGAGAAAAATCGTGGGAATGATGATATGGTTTAATGTGGCATCGGGTGTCCTTGAAGCAGAATAGACAATAGGACTGCAAATACGGTCTGACCAGAATTTTCCTCACATTATCATTGATCCCTCATGCATAAAGACGCTCAGGTTATTGTTTGTCCTTTTAGTTGCTACTTGATCAGTGTAAACAACCCGAAACGGTTTTGCATTCGGAAACTGAGAATCCCTATGTAATGATTAGAGTGCTGACAAAAATCCAGAACTCCAATGACTAATGCCTGGATAATAAACTGAAGACACTTAATTACTCGGTGAGATCTGTGTTGATGTTCGGTTCTAATCCGAAGTCATAAGAATGATGAATATTTAACAACTCCGAGTATTTGGATATGGTTGCCGCTAAAGGCTATTGGTGATCCTATGACATATAACCTTATTGACTTATGGCAACTCATGATTCAAGAATCTGAAGGGAACTTGCTGGCTCCTCAAAGATAGCATTAGGGTAGCTATATTCGCAAAAAAAGCACTCAGTGAAGGTCGAAAATACACACACCGTGTGGAATCCATTGATATCTCAGCAGGAAAAAGTGTGCATGAGAAACAATTGATATAAAAGTGTCGAGTAGAAAAAAAACAAATATGCCAACGGGTTGAGGTTATTTTGAGACTGTTAAAATGTTCCCTACATGATGAGTGAAAACGTAAAAAAACGTTCGTGGGTTGGGCGGCTGTGCTGTGGAAATGCATGCATTTTCGAATTTTTGTTTGTTTTCAAAAGTGATACTACCAGTGAAGATTAGAAGATAAGTAATCGTTAGTTTTAATATTCTGATTTTTAAAACCGTGTTAACACTGGGACTAGTCGTTGGTCCCAGTTACATGAGTTACCATTTAACCCTGCGAAATGTCAAATGCTGCAGCTTGGGAAATCTCTGCACCACACGTATCAGCTTGGCACGCAAGATCTCGTCTGGACCACAGCAGAAAAAGATCTGGGTATCTGGGTTTCGTTTAACCTGAAGCCGGGACAGCATTGCCGGATGGTGTACAATAAAGCTTGCCGTATCTTGAGTTTTCTCAAAAGAATATTCCGGATTTTTACGCCCGAAACCCTACCCCGGGTAATTAACACGTATATACGTCCTGTTATGGAATATTCCATCCAAGCCTGGGCACCATGGCTGAGGAAGGATATCGAACTACTCGACAGGATTTATCATCGTGCTACAAAGTTGGTCTCCCGGTACAGAAATTTGCCTTTCACCGAGCGAATGTTAAAACTGAACCTACAAGATTTTACCCAACGGCGGATACGTAGTGACCTTATGTTGACCTTCAAAATCCTGCATTCTGTAAACCATCCCCTTTAACACTTGCTAAAGCCCAATGACCTTACTAGAACACGAACACATTCAAAGGCTTTAAGCATTCCGCATTCTCAATTGGATATACGTCGTAATTTTTTCTCGGTAAGAATTTGTTTCACTTGGAACTATTTGCCTGAAGAAATCACACGATCAGAATCTGTTGAGGTTTTCGCTTCCAAACTCGATGAGTTTATGACGAACCATGCGGTAGCGAATGTCCCTATTGATTTTTGAGATATTTTATATTTTATATGTATTTTATATGTTCCATATACATGTATCTAGGTTACTGTTAAGCTTAGACTTTTTTACCTTACAATTTCTGAGTTCTGAGTTCTGAGTGAAAACGTAAAAAAACGTTCGTGGGTTGGGCGTCTGTACTGTGGAAACGCATGCATTTTCGGTTTATTGTTTGTTTTCAAAAGTGATACTACCACTGAGGATTAGAAGATAAGTAATCGTTAGTTTTGATATTCTGATTTTTAAAACCGTGGTAAAATGGACAAGTCCAGTGGAAATATCAACTTGCGAAAGCATACTCATATTCGAAAGCCGAAACGCGACTTTTGAGTTAGAATTGTATGTGGCACTCGCCGTGATATGGTGAACAATATCTTTGTAAGTCATGTGGCTCACGAATTTTCGCGCGCTAAATCAATTTGACAAAAATTACTAGTCATTGGCAAATTATATCATCTCGTGTGAATATCTAATTACAAGACCTTATTTCATCATTGATAGCCATTTGGAGCTGGGTAAATGTATAAAGTATCTTCATTTTCACTACTTCATTTCTACAAGTTAAATTGAAAAAATCCAAGTGCTTGATCACGATAATAACATTTTATATAGTACCAACGATGCAGCCATCATTATATATTTTCCGGAACTGCTTTTCGTTATCTTCAAATATTTTGTACCGACAACCAGCATGAACTGTCCTAATATTCTTGGTAAAGGAACTATTTCGCCCCCCCCATCATCAATTCTGAAAACTTTCAGCATGAAACAGTAAAAAAACAACTCGCTTCAAAAATTGCAAAAAAGCCTCTTGCTAGACTTTGAGGTTAATAAACGAAGCAACACAGGCATAGCAACACTGGTTTTTTCTTAATAAATATCAGTTCCATGATATAAACACAAGCTTTACCTTGAATAAAAATTGATGATATACAGAGCGTGCAAAATATACGTCTAACTGCACCATCCATGTAGGACACGAACGATTGCACAGTACTCAATCAAACATGCCATAGTTGCAGACATGTATTACGTCTCTCTCATAACACACAACAATGCAGTCATCCATTTAAACGCTATCAGAAGCGTAGCAGATTAAACGCGTTTGCTGTCATCACCGTAGAATTGTGAAACAGTTTATCTACTCATGTTGTATCATCAGATAATGCGAACGCTTCCAAACAATCACTCAATATAGACTTAAAACAGTATGGTTTTGCGGTTCATTATAATTCTTATCAATGTTTCAGGACAATAGTAATGTGTTGCTCACATCCACCGCGATTACACTGTTTAAAGGCTCATCGATTCTAATCTTGCTCTCTCCCTCTGACGATCGCAAACATCCAGAAACAACTATTTGTGTGTAAGTGCGGAGGATGTGAGCAACATTATAGTTTGGTTTTGGGAGCTTAACCAGGCTTTACTTTGTGATTCTGTGTTTGAACACCGTGGTTTGCAGTACCAACCCTATGTAACAGTGGCATTTAAGTTGTTGTTGGCCTCCTTCGGTCGATGTTGACCATGGATGTACATCACAATCGCAGGAATGTTTATGTTCTACAGCTTTTGGAATGACTTAACAGTCCGATTCGGGAGGAACAATCTCTCCCACAGCGCTGGCAACGAAAGTCAGATATCGGCTGTATTGCATCAGTTGCACGCCGGCGGCGTGATCTACTTTCAGCAGCCAAGAGCTGTATCTGCTCCTCCCCAGCTTATAGACGACACATTACACAATGCCTCTAATGTGAGCGGTCAAGAGCAAGTTCTACCCAACTGGCCGGGTCGAAGCCAAGAGCTTTCATATCTCTTTTGCAAACGTATTTGTACCGCAAGTGCGGTCTGTCTAATCGTTGATTTCCTAGTTGCAACTCACCATGAGGTAGATCTTTCGGAATACTACCATTTTCTATTCTGTAGACATGACGAAGCCACCGCAGGCGGCGCTGTCGCAATAAGGTGAAAATACTCTGTAGACCAGATTTTGAATGCACTTCAGCACCAGTCACTCTGACCATCCACGATATGTTCAAGATACGACGGATTCTTCGTAGATGGAAAGCATTCAGCTTGCGTTCGTGTCTTGCGTAGGTGGTACAGGTTTCTCTGCCATACAGTGAAGCATTTAGTACACACGCGCTGTATACCATCAGCTTTGTCTTTACAGTCAGCTTGCGGTTACCCCAAACATGAGAGTTCAATCGGGACAGAATGACAGCTGCTTTGCCAATCCGCTTATCAATCTTCGTGTCTAGCGAGAAGTTGTCCGCAATGGTTGAACCAAGATATGTGAAATGATATACTGATTGAAGCTGACAGTTTGGCATTCACGTATATCTTTGTTTAATTACAATTTTTACTATGTGCATCAATGTACGTTTTTGGGGGTGTCTGTAACTCGTGCCTTTTACCCGAATATAATCTATGAATAATTTTATATATAAATAAAATGTTAAATGCATTCCGTTTAAGGATATTTCGTAACTAGACTGAGTTACAAATACGGTTATTCTCCCCGAGTTTGATCTGCGAAACATGTCTGCTCTAAACGGAAAACGTCACCCAAACTAAATTGTTCATATCCCAAGAATTGAAACCAACGTATTTCAAGAGGTCTAAACTAAGAGAAGTTAAATTTAGGAATGTGTTGCTCACATCCCCATCCCTTAACACATTACTCTGGTCATTCACAAGCGCCTTGTGTGCTTTGACCAAGAATCACTTTGTGATTCTGTGTCTGAACATCGTGGTTCGTTGTACGAACCCTAAATAACAGTTGGCATACAAGTATAATCTTGTTCAAATTTAGGAAATTTAACGTAAACAGGCCACGTCTAGGGTAGAAAGACGTCTTCACGTCTGGGGCATGAAAACGTTAGTAAATGAGATTGAAAACAGTTTTTGCCCTGTGGATTTTTACCTGATTGCTAAACTGCTCAGTAGGCCAACTAATCTCGTTTTTACTACATATGTTATTCGTAATTCCCATATTATTCTGTGGTTTTCAAAGCTTTATGCTTTTTAAACCATTAAATTGAATTGAATTGAATTTGATATTCAACTTGTGTAGAGGGAAGATATAGTTTATGACTGCTACATTTGAACAGATAATGTAAACATGGTTAAAACTATCAACGCTGAACGGAGAGGAGTTTTAGTTGTATTACGAAGCTGGCTGTGGTTATTATAGCAACGATTTTAACGAACGAATTTTAGCGTAAAATAATGTTAGAGGGCGTGAAGTGTGAAATAAATATATAAGATTTCGATGTACATCCTTGAACAACAACGAGTGAGTGATATCAGCACCATCAACTTACAACATTTCGGTATATCACAGTATTGTTTCTCGCCTCGAGAGCCGACCCCTGAAAACGTATAACACCACGGTTGCATACGACTTCCGCCGGGATTTCGACAGGATTTGAATTTGTCCAATCGGCTGTCCGAACTTTTTAGTGTGATTGGCGTCGTTCCGTTTTCGACGAATCGAAAGCGCACCCGACGCCCGGGAATTTGATTCGCGTTAGGCAGTCGCCAAATTTTACACGGCTATAATATGAAAAATAAATTTGTCGGTGATACATACTGCGTTATAATGTTCACTTCATTGTGGTGCTCACTTTCTCCGCACTCATACATCAAATCCGGTTTTCTCATTGTTTGCATTTAACAAGACATAATGTTGTTCCATAAGTTGATAGTGATATGTATGTAACCGAACGTGCATTCTTGATGAAAAGTGATTCAAGTGAAATCAATTAGAGTATGCTTAGGGTAACGCTTCACTTCTGGCACGAGAGCTACGTCAGACCAAGTTGATAGAGTGCTACAAAAACATGATCCTTGACACAATAATCACCGTTGCTAAGTCGAAGCTTTTGTGTCAGAAGCTATACATTGCACAAAGCTTGCTCTAACCGATTAAACCCGAGTATCTTCGCGTTGTTTTAAGAATTTTTATCATGTTTTTTTTATCATGTTCAGAGAAAGTTTATCGTTAGCTATTAGCTAAATATTACATTGGTTCATAAATGATTGCAAACACATGACGAGTTTTCCGTAACTGTAGCGCATACATCTGCTACGAAAACACTTGCTTCCTGCATAAAATTTAAGGTGGTTGAATAGTTTTACATCAGCTGTACCTTCGAATTGTTTAGACCTCTCGCCTTTTGTGAAAATCAATACAAAGATTATAAATTTGACAATTGCTGGATTTTCATTTTGATAATTATGGGATTTCTATACAAGAAGACATGCAAGTACAGCGTAGGAATGTGAAAGTTTGAATCTTAATTAGAATCCTGATTATATGAATTAATAGGTGGATAATGTGAGTATAACTTGGATGTTCGTTGAAACTTTTGCGTTTTGAAAATTCGTTTTTACATTTTTGACTACTCTTAAGTACCAAATCTGTCAAAATATAACCCAAGATAATCACCAATATATCAAGTTGAGAATACGAAAAATAAATTTAATGTATTCGTTTAAACGAATTTTTAGCTTTCAGAATAATTTCATCACAAACTTCTAATAAAATAACGATTAAGTAACGACCTCAGGTTACTATTTGTAAACTGTACGATATATCTTGTCTGTCGATAAAATGTTGATAAATTGAATGTAGGCCCGAAAGCAATTTCACCAAGTTAAATGACTTGGGGCTTTATTAATTAGCTCTTGTTTTAAGTCACTTACAAATTTCACGAACAAAGTTCTGAGCAGTAGACCTTGAAATGTTTCATCTGACATGTTTCATTTCCAGATAAGAGCAACGCTCAATTCGATAGATAATTGAAGCAAGTAACTTCAAGTTATATAATGGTCTAAAAACTCATTTTTTCAACAACTAACGTCGAATAGTTATAATTAAAATGCAAGTAGGTGATTCGTAAGCTGAAATTAGATTATGCTTTGAATAAATATTTGATAAACAAAGATTTCGTTTGAAGTCGTCTACTTTGATCCCAAAATTCATGCCAGTTCTTTGAATGGGTAACGTTCCCGGGCAATTTGTTTCAAGACAAACAGACACGAAGAGAATCAATAATTTATTCTGAAGGTTACAATGGAATCGGGTATCGCCGGCTTATGATTGTTGAAGCAAGAGTACAAAATGATTCTGCGTATGAAATGATCCATTAAAGGATGATTTGGATTATGGTGCATTGATTGATTAAGTCTGCATATTACTACGAATTGGAATGTCGAACGAATTCAGGTAAGCTACCGTTACTGCATTAGACTTGTTTTGCAAACCAAACAGCGGCTTTCTTCGCCGTTGTATTATTTTGGTATCATCGTTCAGCAGCTAGTATAGCCGAAATTAACCCCGGACTAGCCGCGAGCAAGTACAGACGACGTATAGCATGGATACACTTAGCAAGCATAGACGACGTCACGGTCCATACACCGCCAAAGCTAGAACTAGCCCGACCGTTAAAATATGCATGCTGTCAGCATCGTCTAATTTCAACAGCCGAGATCAGTTTTCGAAGCTCGTGGAGGGAATATCAATGTTAAAGGGATTAGCACATCCCGTACCTCAGATTGTGGTCTCAAAGGGATAAGGATGAAAAGCTTTCCATCAGTTCGCATGCTGTTTCTATCCTAGATGCGCGATGCAGCGACAGATCACAGAAATCCTCAAAATCTAATGTCAATAAACGCGATATTTTAAATATAAAAAACTTCTCAAGTGTAACCGGTACGTTGGACTATAATTTTAATGTTACGACGGAAAGACAGAACTCTCTTACTACGACTGGAACTACATCCACTGCTCTGGAAGCCGCTAATAAACTCGGTCAATTTTACTCTAGAGTGTTCCACTTCAACGAGCGCATTTGCTACGATATGCCTGCATTCAGATTACAAATTAACACAATACAGGCAATCGCTATGAAACTCGAGAGTGTCCTGGTAAGGCTACTCAGGTTAAGTACAAAAACTACCAGGGTGCTGATGAAATAACAACTTTCCTCCTAATACAATGCGCCCATGCTCTGTTCTCACCACTCTCTAATCTCTTCAGCCTGTCACTGAGTTGCAGCAAGGTTTCTACTGAGTGGAAAAATGGATCAATCATTGCGATATACAAAGGCGGGAATCGATCCGATGTGTCTAAATTCAGACCGGTTACATTGTTGACAGTGGTCTCTATTGTTCTAGAACGATTTGTAGCTGACGAACTCATCAAACATTTGGAACAAAATAAGATTCTTTCCATCTAACAGTACGACTTCTGGACAAGACACTCATGTCACATCGATCTTCTCGTAACCCTTGATAAATGGACTCGAACCGTGGATAATGGATACCCTATCCGTGCATGTTACTTGGATATGTCTAAAGCTTTTGACCGTCTTAACCACGGCATACTGCTACAGAAATTAGAGCAGCTTGGGGTGGGCGTCAGATTATTGCCCTGGATACAGGATTACTTGAATGGTAGAGTTGATGGTGCACTATCCAGCCCAGTAGAAGTTACAAATGGCGTATATCAAGGCTCAGTATTGGGCCCAAAACTCTTCGTGGTGAACGCGAACGATATACATGAAATAGTGTGAGGCAAAATCATTTTATTTGCGGATGGCATCAAAGTCTGGATTAGCGTACGTACCATAGAATATCTCCAAATTCTACAAAAAGATCTCGAAGCACTTCATACGTTACGAAACTGCCTACCACTCAACATCCAAAAATGTAAAATGCTGAAGGTCGGTAAATCATTCGAATTCACATACTCTCTGGGATGTCAGCAACTTTTAATGTGTTACGGAAAATAAAGACCTCGGTGTGTGGATTAGCAGTAACTTGAAGTCTTCACTACAGTATTCTGTGCTATAAAAAATGTTCTGCCAAAGCTTAGAACTGCTCAGTAGGATCTTCGGTAGTTTTACAAAGCAGATACTCCCATGGATAATTAACACCTATATCCGGCCAATAGTGGAGTAAGCTGTTCACGCATGGTCCCCTTCGTTGCAAAAGGACATCACCTTGCTGCGACGTGTATACCACCACGCTACAAAGCTGGTGACCGGACTATATACCAGGCCATACGAGGAGAGGATTGCAACTCTGAACCTGTTTGACTTTTCGTACCGTCGTCTCAGGGGTGACTTGCTCCTGCTGTTCAGCATTCTGCATACAGTGGATCACCCACATGAACACCTGTTTCATCGGTAACAAGCACGTGGTAGCAGATCATAGGGCTACAAGTTAATTATTCCGCTCTCTATACCAAATTGTCGGAGGTTTTTCTTTTCTGTCCGAGTTTGTTTTCTATGGAACTCTCTGCCCTCACATATCATTTGCGTGTCAAGCCTGAACATTTTCAAGGCTGAACTTGACAAGTATCTGTTGATCAAATCCAACCTGGCACCTAAATATACCCGCTGACTTTCCGTATTAATGAAGACATTTCGCTGTGTTTATGCATTCCCCATATTTTTCAATCCATGGTTACTTTAATGTATTTGATTTTTGGATCATTAAAACTTTGAATTACTTGGATTACTTTGAAGTATAAATAGCCTTGGGTGTGCTAGTAGAACACGTATTACTAACATGATACAAGAGCCGATGGTAATTGCATTTTGCCATCGCAAATATGTAAATTATTCAAAGTTATTGGGTCTTGCACCCAGTGCATGTTATTACGACTAATATGCTGCAATTTCTTTTTGCACAAATTTTGAAAATACGGAAATGATACCCATGTTTAGTCGATTTGGTGGACAGACCATCGCTGCACTACACAAGTCTTTCCGTTTCAGTGTATGGATAGGATGTTTCAAATGAAAGTCTGATCAGTCTGGAAGGAATGTAGTAAAAATATTCGTGTCTAACTTGAGTGAACACAGCGATGGAAGATCAATTTGAATTTTCGAAATATGTCTGTTCATGTGAACTAAATTTTAATAACATAGTAGTTTTTAGGCAAAAGATATATGAAAGCTCTGGGCATTGACACTGCGAGTTGGGAAGATCTTGCTCTTGACTGCTCACATTGAAGGTATTGTGTATAGCGTCGCCTGCGAGCTGGAGAGGAACAGATACAGCTCTTGGCTGCTGAACGCAGATCACGGTCAAGGTCAATTGACACTACAGCTAATTCTTGCGTGGCTGAACGTGTGAAAATGGTGCATAAAGCTAATTAGGTTGCAAAATTAAATGAACATTATGCGGAATTTTACCTTAACTGTCCGTCGCAGCGCTGAGTACCATTTTGTGGACATTTCAGCAACGTCTGTCTCGTAAACCGCTTGTGTTC
>JACCGJ010021704.1:0-41532 GCA_013407085.1 Atriophallophorus winterbourni | reverse complement strand
CTGAAATATTAAGCATCGTCAGGTCTGATTAGTTTGAACATTGTCGATCTGAGATTGGTTCCAAACCTTTGTAGTTTCGGGCTCAGATATTAAGCATTTTCAGCTTTGATTGGTTCAAAAATTGTCGATGTCAGATTTGTTAAGAACGTTTGTAGTTTTTTGACTGGAATATTAAGCATAGTTAGCTCTGATTGATTCAAACATTGTCGATCTCAGATTGGTTCAAAATCATTGTTATTTTCGAACTGAAAAATTTAAGCCTTGTCAGCACTGATTGGTTCAAACATTGTCGATCTCAGATTGGTTAAAAACGTTTGAAGTATTTGAACTGAAATTTTGGGCATTGTCAGCTCTGATTGGTTCAAACATTGTCGATCTCAGATTGGTTCAGAACGTTCGCAGTTTGTGGATTAAAATATTAAGCATTGTCAGCTCCGATTGGTTCAATTATTGTCCATCTCAGATTAATTTGAAACTTTTGTAGCTTTTGGACCGAAATATTGAACAATGTCAGCTCTGATTGGTTCCAGCATTGTCCATCTCATATTTGTTCAGAACTTTTGTAGTTTTTGAATCAAAATATTGGGCATTGTCAAGTCTGATTGGTTTAAACATTCTCGATCTCAGATTGGTTCACAACGTTTGTAGTTTGTGGACTAAAATAATAAGCATTGCCAGCTCTGATTGGTTCAAACGTTATCCATCTCAGATTTGTTCGGAACGATTGTGGTTTTTGGACTGTAATATTGAGCATTGTCACCTCTGATTGTTTCAAACATTGTCCATCTCAGAATAGTTCGAATTTTTTGTAGATTTTGGACTGAAATATTAGGCAATGTCAGCTATGATTGGTTCAAATATTGGAGATCTCAAATTGGTTCAAAACGTTTGTAATTTTTAGACTGGAATATTGAGCATTGTAAGCTGTGATTTGTTCAAACATTTTAGATCTTGGATTGGTTGAAAACGTTTGTAGTTTTTGGACTGGAATATTAGGCATTTCCAGCTCTGATTGGTTCAAACATTGTAGATCTCAGATTGGTTTAAATAGTTCGTAGTTTGTGGACTACAATATTGAGCTTTAACAGCTCTGGTTGGTTCAAACGTTATCGATCTTAGATTGATTCAAAACGTTTGTAGTTTGTGAACTGAAATATTGGGCATTGTCAGCTCTGATTGGTTCAAACATTGTCGATCTGAGAATGGTCTGAAATTTTTGTAGTTTTTGGACTGATTTATTAGGCAATGTCAGCTCTGATTGGTTCAAACATTGTCAATCTCAGATTGGTTTGAAACGTTTGTAGTTTTTAGACTGAAATATTAAGCATTGTCAGCTCTGATTGGTTTAAACATTGTCAATCTCAGATTGGTTCAAAACTTTTATAGTTCTTAAACTGAAATAATAAGCGTCGTCAGCTCTGACAAGTTTGAACATTGTCGATCTGAGATTGGTTCCAAACCTTTGTATTTTCGGACTAAGATATCAAGCATTTCCAGCTCTGATTGGTTCAAAAATTGTCGATGTCAGATTTGTTAAGAACGTTTGTAGTTTTTACACTGGAATATTGAGCATTGTTAGCTCTGATTGATTCAAACATTGTCGATCTCAGATTGGTTCGGTACGTTTGTAGTTTGTGACCTGAAAAACAAGCATTGTAAGCTCTGATTGGTTCAAACATTGTCGATCTCAGATTGGTTTAAATAGTTTGTAGTTTTTGGACTACAATATTGAGCATTAACAGCTGTGGTTGGTTATCAATCTTAGATTTATTCAAAACGTTTGTAGTTTTTGAACTGAAATATTGGGCATTGTCAGCTCTGATTGGTTCAAACATTGTTGATCTGAGAATGGTCCGACATTTTTGTAGTTTTGGACTGAAATATTAGGCAACGTCAGCTCTGATTGGTTCAAACATTGTAGATTTCAAATTGGTTCCAAACGATTGTGGTTTTTATACTGAAATATTAAGCATTGTCAGCTGTGTTTGGTTCAAACATTGTGGATCTCAGATTGGTTCCAAACCTTTGTAGTTTTGGACAAAGATATCAAGCATTTCCAGCTCTGATTGGTTCAAACATTGTCGATCTCAGATTGGTTCAAAACGTTTGTAGTTTTCAGTCTGAAATACAGAGCACTGTCAGCTCTGATTGGGTCAAACATTGTCGATCTCATATTGGTTCAGAACGTTTGTGGTTTGTGGACTAAAATAATAAGCATTATCACCTCTGATTGGTTCAAACATTGTCGATATCAGATTGGTTCAAAACATTTGTAGTTTGTAGAATGAAATATTGAGCAATGTCAGATCTGATTGGCTCAAGCATTGTCAGATTGTTCTAAAACCTTTGTAGTTTTCAGACCAAAATATTGAGCAATGTCAGCTCTGATTGGTTTGAACAATGTCGATCTCAGATTGGTTCAGAACGTTTGTAGGTTTCAGACTGGAATATTAAGCATTGTTAGCTCTGATTGATCCAAACATTGTCGATCTCAGATTGGTACAAAACGTTTGTAGTTTGAGGCCTAAAAAAACAAGCATTGTACGCTCTGATTGGTTCAAACATTGTCGATCTCAGATTGGTTTGAATAGTATGTAGTTTCTAGACTCCAATATTGAGCATTAACAGCTCTGGTTGGTTCAAATGTTATCGATCTTAGAGTGATTCAAAACGTTTGTAGTTTTTGAACTGAAATATTGGGCATTGTCATCACTGATTGGTTCAAACATTGTCGATCTCAGATTAGTTCAGAACGTTTGTAGTTTATGGATTAAAAAAATACGCATTGTCAGCTCTAATTGGTTCAAACATTGTCGATCTCAGAATGGTCCGAAATTTTTGTAGTTTTGGACTGAAATATTAGGCAATGTCAGCTCTGTTTGGTTCAAACATTGTAGATTTCAAATTGGTTTCAAACGACTGTAGTTTTTATACTGAGATAATAAGCATTGTCAGCTGTGATTGTTTCAAACATTATGGATCTCAGATTGGTTCCAAACCTTCGTAGTTTTAGACAAAGATATCAAGCATTTTCTGCTCTGATTGGTTCAAACAATGTCGATCTCAGATTGGTTCAAAACGTTTGTAGTTTTCAGTCTGAAATAATAAGCATTGTCAGCTCTGATTGGTCCAAACATTGTCGATCTCAGATTGGTTAAAAACGCTTGAAGTAATTGAACTGAAATATTGGGCATTGTCAGCTCTGGTTTGTTCAAACATTGTCGATCTCAGATTGGTTCAGAACGTTTGTAGTTTGTGGATTAAAATATTAAGCATTGTCAGCTCTGTTTGGTCCAAACACTGTCGATCTCAGAATAATTTGAAACTTTCGTAGTTTTTAGACCAAAATATTGAACAATGTCAGCTCTGATTGGTTCAAGCATTGTCGATCTCATATTTGTTCAGATCTTTCGTAGTTTTTAAACTGAAATATTGGGCATTGTCAAGTCTGATTGGTTCAAACATTCTCGATCTCAGATTGGTTTACAACGTTCGTAGTTTGTGAACTAAAATAATGAGCATTGTCAGCTCTGATTGGTTCAAACGTTATCGATCTCAGATTTGTTCGGAACGATTGTGGTTTTTGGACTGAAATATTAGGCAATGTTAGCTCTGATTGGTTTAAACATTGGTGATCTAAAATTGTTTCAAAACGTTTCTAGTTTTTAGACTGAAATATTAGGCATTGCCAGCTGTGATTTGTTCAAACATTATAGACCTCAGTTTGGTCAAAAACGTTTGTAGTGTTTGGACTGAAATATTAGGCATTGTCAGCTCTGATTGGTTCAAACATTGTCGATCTCAGATTGGTTCAAAACGTTTGTAGTTTTCAGTCTGAAATACAGAGCACTGTCAGCTCTGATTGGGTCAAACATTGTCGATCTCATATTGGTTCAGAACGTTTGTGGTTTGTGGACAAAAACAATAAGCATTATCACCTATGATTGGTTCAAACATTGTCGATATCAGATTGGTTCAAAACATTTGTAGTTTTTAGAATGAAATATTGAGCAATGTCAGATCTGATTGGCTCAAGCATTGTCAGATTGTTCTGAAACCTTTGTAGTTTTCAGACCAAAATATTGAGCAATGTCAGCTCTGATTGGTTTGAACAATGTCGATCTCAGATTGGTTCAGAACGTTTGTAGGTTTCAGACTGGAATCTTAAGCATTGTTAGCTCTGATTGACCTAAGCATTGTCGATCTCAGATTGGTACAAAACGTTTGTAGTTTGAGGCCAAAAAACAAGCATTGTACGCTCTGATTGGTTCAAACATTGTCGATCTCAGATTGGTTTAAATAGTTTGTAGTTTTTGGACTCCAAGATTGAGCAATAACAGCTCTGGTTAGTTCAAATGTTATCGATCTTAGAGTGATTCAAAACGTTTGTAGTTTTTGAACTGAAATATTGGGCATTGTCATCACTGATTGGTTCAAACATTGTCGATCTCAGATTAGTTCAGAACGTTTGTAGTTTGTGGATTAAAAAAATAAGCATTGTCAGCTCTAATTGGTTCAAACATTGTCGATCTCAGAATGGTCCGAAATTTTTGTAGTTTTGGACTGAAATATTAGGCAATGTCTTCTCTGTTTGGTTCAAACATTATAGATTTCAAATTGGTTCCAAACCTTCGTAGTTTTAGACAAAGATATCAAGCATTTTCAGCTCTGATTGGTTCAAACAATGTCGATTTCAGATTGGTTCAAAACGTTTGTAGTTTTCAGTCTGAAATACAAAGCATTGTCAGCTCTGATTGCTCCAAACATTGTCGATCTCAGATTGGTTAAAAACGCTTGAAGTAATTGAACTGAAATATTGGGCATTGTCAGCTCTGGTTTGTTCAAACATTGTCGATCTCAGATTGGTTCAGAACGTTTGTAGTTTGTGGATTAAAATAATAAGCATTGTCAGCTCTGATTGGTTCAAACACTGTCGATCTCAGAATAATTTGAAACTTTTGTAGTTTTTAGACCAAAATATTGAACAATGTCAGCTCTGATTGGTTCAAGCATCGTCGATCTCATATTTGTTCAGAACTTTCGTAGTTTTTAAACTGAAATATTGGGCATTGTCAAGTCTGATTGGTTCAAACATTCTCGATCTCAGATTGGTTCACAACGTTTGTAGTTTGTGAACTAAAATAATCAGCATTGTCAGCTCTGGTTGGTTCAAACGTTATCGATCTCAGATTTGTTCGAAACGATTGTGGTTTTTGGACTGAAATATTGGGCAATGTTAGCTCTGATTGGTTTAAACATTGGTGATCTAAAATTGGTTCAAAACGTTTCTAGTTTTTAGACTGAAATATTAGGCATTGTCAGCTGTGATTTGTTCAAACATTATAGATCTCAGTTTGGTCAAAAACGTTCGTAGTGTTTGGACTGAAATATTAGGCATTGTCAGCTCTGATTGGTTCAAACATTGTCGATCCCAAATTGGTTCAAAAGGTTTGTTGATTGTAGACTGAAAAATAAGCATTGTCAGCTCTATTTTGTTCGAACAATGTCGATCTCATAGTGGTTCAAATCGTATGTAGTTTTTGAACTAAAATATTTTGCATTGTCACCTCTTATTGGTTCAAACATAATCGATCTCAGATTGGTTTGAAACGTTTGTAATTTTCGAAATGAAATATTAGGCCTTGTCAGCTCTGATTGGTTCAAACAATGTCGATCTCAGATTGGTTCAAATCGTTTGTAGTTTTCGGAATAAAATATTGTGCATTGACAGCTCTGATTGGTTCAAACATTATCGATCATAGATTGATTCAAAACGTTTGTAGTTTTGGAACTAAAATATTGGGCACTGTCAGCTCTGATTGGTTCAAACATTGTCGATCTCATATTGGTTCAGAACGTTCGTGGTTTGTGGACTAGGATAATAAGCATTATCACCTCTGATTGGTTCAAACATTGTCGATCTCAGATTGGTTCAAAACATTTGTAGTTTTTAGACTGAAATATTGAGCAATGTCAGCTCTGATTGGCTCAAGCATTGTCAGATTGTTTTAAAACGTTTGTAGTTTTCAGACCGAAATATTGAGCAATGTCAGCTCTGATTGGTTTAAACAATGTCGATCTCAGATTGGTTCAGAACGTTTGTAGTTTTCAGACTGGAATATTGAGCATTGTTAGCTCTGATTGATCCAAACATTGCCGATCTCAGATTGGTTTGAATAGTTTGTGGTTTTTGGACTCGAATATTGAGCATTAACAGCTCTGGTTGGTTCAAACGTTATCGATCTTAGATTGATTCAAAACGTTTTTAGTTTTTGAACTGAAATATTGGGCATTGTCAGCACTGATTGTTTCGAACATTGTCGATCTCAGATAAGTTCAGAACGTTTGTAGTTTGTGGATTAAAATAATAAGCATTATCAGCTCTGATTGGTTCGAACATTGTCGATCTCAGATTGGTTCAGAACGTTTGTAGTTTTCAGACCGAAATATTGAGCAATGTCAGCTCTGATTGGTTTAAACAATGTCGATCTCAGATTGGTTCAGAACGTTTGTAGTTTTCAGACTGGAATATTGAGCATTGTTAGCTCTGATTGATCCAAACATTGTCGATCTCAGAATGGTCCGAAATTTTTGTAGTTTTTGGACTGAAATATTTGGCAATGTCAGCTCTGATTGGTTTAAACATTGTAGATTTCAAATTGGTTCCAAACGATTGTAGTTTATATACTGAGATAATAAGCATTGTCAGCTGTGATTGGTTCAAACATTATGGATCTCAGATTGGTTCCAAACCTTCGTAGTTTTAGACAAATATATCAAGCATTTTCAGCATTGATTGGTTCAAACATTGTCGATCTCAGATTGGCTCAAAGCGTTTGTAGTTTTCCGTCTGAAATACTTAGCATTGTCAGCTCTGGTTGGTTCAAACATTGTCGATCTCAGATTGGTTCAGAACGTTTGTAGTTTGTGGATTAAAATATTGAGCATTGTCAGCTCTGATTGTTTCAAACACTGTCGATCTCAGATTAGTTTGAAACTGTTGTAGTTTTTAGACCGAAATATTGAACAATGTCAGCTCTGATTGGTTCAAGCATTGTCGATCTCATATTTGTTCAGAACTCTCGTAGTTTTTAAACTGAAATATTGGTCATTGTCAAGTCTGATTGGTTCAAACATTCTCGATCTCAGATTGGTTCACAACGTTTGTAGTTTTTAGACTGAAATATTAAGCATTGTCAGCTGTGATTTGTTCAAACATTATAGATCTCAGATTGGTCAAAAACGTTTGTAGTTTTTGGACTGAAATATTTTGCATTGTCAGCTCTGATTGGTTCGAAAATTGTCGATCCAAGATTGCTTCGAGAGGTGTGTAGATTGTAGACTGAAAAAAAGCATTGTCAGCTCTATTTTTTCGAACAATATCGATCTCATAGTGGTTCAAATCGTATGTAGTTTTTGGACTGAAATATTTTGCATTGTCACCTCTGATTGGTTCAAGCATTATCGATTTCAGATTGGTTCGAAACGTTTGTAATTTTCGAACTGAAATATTAGGCCTTGTGAGCTCTGATTGGTTCAAACGATGTCGATCTCAGATTGGTTTGGAGTGTATGTAATTTGTGGACTATAATAATAAGCATTGTCAGCTCTGATTGGTTCAAACATTGTAGATTTCAAATTGGTTCCAAACGATTGTAGTTTTTATACTGAGATAATAAACATTGTCAGCTGTGATTGGTTCACATATTATGGATCTCAGATTGGTTCCAAACCTTCGTAATTTTAGACAAATATATCAAGCATTTTCAGCATTGATTGGTTCAAACATTGTCGATCTCAGATCGGTTGAAAACGTTTGAAGTAATTGAACTGAAATATTGAGCATTGTCAGCTCTGGTTGGTTCAAACATTGTCGATCTCAGGTTGGTTCAGAACGTTTGTAGTTTGTGGATTAATATATTGAGCATTGTCAGCTCTGATTGTTTCAAACACTGTCGATCTCAGATTAGTTTGAAACTGTTGTAGTTTTTAGACCGAAATATTGAACAATGTCAGCTCTGATTGGTTCAAGCATTGTCGATCTCATATTTGTTCAGAACTTTCGTAGTTTTTAAACTGAAATATTGGGCATTGTCAAGTCTGATTGGTTCAAACATTCTCGATCTCAGATTGGTTCACAACGTTTGTAGTTTGTGAACTAAAATAATGAGCATTGTCAGCTCTGGTTGGTTCAAACGTTATCGATCTCAGATTTGTTCGAAACGATTGTGGTTTTTGGACTGAAATATTAGGCAATGTTAGCTCTGATTGGTTTAAACATTGGTGATCTAAAATTGGTTCAAAACGTTTCTAATTTTTAGACTGAAATATTAGGCATTGTCAGCTGTGATTTGTTCAAACATTATAGATCTCAGTTTGGTCAAAAACGTTTGTAGTGTTTGGACTGAAATATTAGGCATTGTCAGCTCTGATTGGTTCAAACATTGTCGATCCCAAATTGGTTCAAAAGGTTTGTTGATTGTAGAATGAAAAATAAGCATTGTCAGCTCTATTTTGTTCGAACAATGTCGATCTCATAGTGGTTCAAATCGTATGTAGTTTTTGAACTGAAATATTTTGCATTGTCACCTCTTATTGGTTCAAACATTATCGATCTCAGATTGGTTCGAAACGTTTGTAATTTTCGAACTGAAATATTAGGCCTTGTCAGCTCTGATTGGTTCAAACAATGTCGATCTCAGATTGGTTCAAATCGTTTGTAGTTTTCGGAATAAAATATTGTGCATTGACAGCTCTGATTGGTTCAAACATTATCGATCATAGATTGATTCAAAACGTTTGTAGTTTTGGAACTAAAATATTGGGCACTGTCAGCTCTGATTGGTTCAAACATTGTCGATCTCATATTGGTTCAGAACGTTCGTGGTTTGTGGACTAGGATAATAAGCATTATCACCTCTGATTGGTTCAAACATTGTCGATCTCAGATTGGTTCAAAACATTTGTAGTTTTTAGACTGAAATAGTGAGCAATGTCAGCTCTGATTGGTTCAATCATTTTTAGATTGTTCTAAAACGTTTGTAGTTTTTGGACCGAAATATTGAGCAATGTCAGCTCTGATTACTTTAAACAATGTCGATCTCAGATTGGTTTAAACCGTTTGTAGTTTTCGGAATAAAATATTGTGCATTGACAGCTCTGATTGGTTCAAACATTATCGATCATAGATTGATTCAAAACGTTTGTAGTTTTGGAAACTAAAATATTGGGCACTGTCAGCTCTGATTGGTTCAAACATTGTCGATCTAATATTGGTTCGAACGTTCGTGGGTGGACTGGATAATGATTTCACCTCTGATTGGTTCACACATTGTCGATCTCAGATTGGTTCAAAAAATTGAGTTTTTAGACTGAAATATTGAGCAATGTCAGCTCTGATTGGCTCAACATTGTCAGATTGTTTTCAAAACGTTGTAGTTTGTTTTCAGACTGGAATATTGAGCATTGTTAGCTCTGATTGATCCAAACATTGTCGATCTCAGATTGGTTTGAATAGTTTGTGGTTTTTGGACTCGAATATTGAGCATTAACAGCTCTGGTTGGTTCAAACGTTATCGATCTTAGATTGATTCAAAACGTTTGTAGTTTTTGAACTGAAATATTGGGCATTGTCAGCACTGATTGTTTCGAACATTGTCGATCTCAGATAAGTTCAGAACGTTTGTAGTTTGTGGATTAAAATAATAAGCATTGTCAGCTCTGCTTGGTTCGAACATTGTCGATCTCAGATTGGTTCAGAACGTTTGTAGTTTTCAGACCGAAATATTGAGCAATGTCAGCTCTGATTGGTTTAAACAATGTCGATCTCAGATTGGTTCAGAACGTTTGTAGTTTTCAGACTGGAATATTGAGCATTGTTAGCTCTGATTGATCCAAACATTGTCGATCTCAGAATGGTCCGAAATTTTTGTAGTTTTTGGACTGAAATATTTGGCAATGTCAGCTCTGATTGGTTTAAACATTGTAGATTTCAAATTGGTTCCAAACGATTGTAGTTTATATACTGAGATAATAAGCATTGTCAGCTGTGATTGGTTCAAACATTATGGATCTCAGATTGGTTCCAAACCTTCGTAGTTTTAGACAAATATATCAAGCATTTTCAGCATTGATTGGTTCAAACATTGTCGATCTCAGATTGGCTCAAAGCGTTTGTAGTTTTCCGTCTGAAATACTTAGCATTGTCAGCTCTGGTTGGTTCAAACATTGTCGATCTCAGATTGGTTCAGAACGTTTGTAGTTTGTGGATTAAAATATTGAGCATTGTCAGCTCTGATTGTTTCAAACACTGTCGATCTCAGATTAGTTTGAAACTGTTGTAGTTTTTAGACCGAAATATTGAACAATGTCAGCTCTGATTGGTTCAAGCATTGTCGATCTCATATTTGTTCAGAACTCTCGTAGTTTTTAAACTGAAATATTGGTCATTGTCAAGTCTGATTGGTTCAAACATTCTCGATCTCAGATTGGTTCACAACGTTTGTAGTTTTTAGACTGAAATATTAAGCATTGTCAGCTGTGATTTGTTCAAACATTATAGATCTCAGATTGGTCAAAAACGTTTGTAGTTTTTGGACTGAAATATTTTGCATTGTCAGCTCTGATTGGTTCGAAAATTGTCGATCCAAGATTGCTTCGAGAGGTGTGTAGATTGTAGACTGAAAAAAAGCATTGTCAGCTCTATTTTTTCGAACAATATCGATCTCATAGTGGTTCAAATCGTATGTAGTTTTTGGACTGAAATATTTTGCATTGTCACCTCTGATTGGTTCAAGCATTATCGATTTCAGATTGGTTCGAAACGTTTGTAATTTTCGAACTGAAATATTAGGCCTTGTGAGCTCTGATTGGTTCAAACGATGTCGATCTCAGATTGGTTTGGAGTGTATGTAATTTGTGGACTATAATAATAAGCATTGTCAGCTCTGATTGGTTCAAACATTGTAGATTTCAAATTGGTTCAAACGATTGTAGTTTTTATACTGAGATAATAAGCATTGTCAGCTGTGATTGGTTCAAACATTATGGATCTCAGATTGGTTCCAAACCTTCGTAGTTTTAGACAAATATATCAAGCATTTTCAGCATTGATTGGTTCAAACATTGTCGATTTGAGATTGGTTCAAAGCGTTTGTAGTTTTCAGTCTGAAATACTAAGCATTGTCAGCTCTGATTGGTCAGTCTGAAATACTAAGCATTGTCAGCTCTGAGTGGTCCAAACATTGTCGATCTCAGATCGGTTGAAAACGTTTGAAGTAATTGAACTGAAATATTGAGCATTGTCAGCTCTGGTTGGTTCAAACATTGTCGATCTCAGGTTGGTTCAGAACGTTTGTAGTTTGTGGATTAATATATTGAGCATTGTCAGCTCTGATTGTTTCAAACACTGTCGATCTCAGATTAGTTTGAAACTGTTGTAGTTTTTAGACCGAAATATTGAACAATGTCAGCTCTGATTGGTTCAAGCATTGTCGATCTCATATTTGTTCAGAACTTTCGTAGTTTTTAAACTGAAATATTGGGCATTGTCAAGTCTGATTGGTTCAAACATTCTCGATCTCAGATTGGTTCACAACGTTTGTAGTTTTCAGACTGAAATACTAAGCATTGTCAGCTGTGATTTGTTCGAACATTATAGATCTCAGATTGGTCAAAAACGTTTGTAGTTTTTGGACTGAAATATTAGGCATTGTCAGCTCTGAATGGTTCGAACATTGTCGATCCCAGATTGGTTCGAAAGGTTTGTAGATTGTAAACTGAAAATTAAGCATTGTCAGCTCTCTTTTGTTCGAACAATATCGATCTCATAGTGGTTCAAATCGTATGTAGTTTTTGGACTGAAATATTTTGCATTGTCACCTCTGATTGGTTCAAGCATTATCGATCTCAGATTGGTTCGAAACGTTTGTAATTTTCGAACTGAAATATTAGGCCTTGTGAGCTCTGATTGGTTCAAACGATGTCGATCTCAGATTGGTTTGGAGTGTATGTAATTTGTGGACTATAATAATAAGCATTGTCAGCTCTGATTGGTTCAAACATTGTAGATTTCAAATTGGTTCCAAACGATTGTAGTTTTTATACTGAGATAATAAACATTGTCAGCTGTGATTGGTTCACATATTATGGATCTCAGATTGGTTCCAAACCTTCGTAATTTTAGACAAATATATCAAGCATTTTCAGCATTGATTGGTTCAAACATTGTCGATCTCAGATTGGTTCAAAGCGTTTGTAGTTTTCAGTCTGAAATACTAAGCATTGTCAGCTCTGAGTGGTCCAAACATTGTCGATCTCAGATCGGTTGAAAACGTTTGAAGTAATTGAACTGAAATATTGAGCATTGTCAGCTCTGGTTGGTTCAAACATTGTCGATCTCAGGTTGGTTCAGAACGTTTGTAGTTTGTGGATTAATATATTGAGCATTGTCAGCTCTGATTGTTTCAAACACTGTCGATCTCAGATTAGTTTGAAACTGTTGTAGTTTTTAGACCGAAATATTGAACAATGTCAGCTCTGATTGGTTCAAGCATTGTCGATCTCATATTTGTTCAGAACTTTCGTAGTTTTTAAACTGAAATATTGGGCATTGTCAAGTCTGATTGGTTCAAACATTCTCGATCTCAGATTGGTCAAAAACGTTTGTAGTTTTTGGACTGAAATATTAGGCATTGTCAGCTCTGAATGGTTCGAACATTGTCGATCCCAGATTGGTTCAAAATGTTTGTAGATTGTAAACTGGAAATTAAGCATTGTCAGCTCTATTTTGTTCGAACAATATCGATCTCATATTGGTTCAAATCGTATGTAGTTTTTGGACTGAAATATTTTGCATTGTCACCTCTGATTGGTTCAAGCATTATCGATCTCATATGGGTTCAGAACGTTTGTAGTTTGTGAACTGAAATGATAAGCATTGTCTGCTCTGATTGGTTCAAACATTGTCGATCCAAGATTGGTTCGAGAGGTGTGTAGATTGTAGACTGAAAAATAAGCATTGTCAGCTCTATTTTGTTCAAACAATATCGATCTCATAGTGGTTCAAATCGTATGTAGTTTTTGGACTGAAATATTTTGCATTGTCACCTCTGATTGGTTCAAGCATTATCGATCTCAGATTGGTTCGAAACGTTTGTAATTTTCGAACTGAAATATTAGGCCTTGTGAGCTCTGATTGGTTCAAACGATGTCGATCTCAGATTGGTTTGAAGTGTATGTAATTTGTGGACTATAATAATAAGCATTGTCAGCTCTGATTGGTTCAAACATTGTCGATCTGAGATTGGTTCGAAGTGTTTGTAGTTTGTGAACTATAAAAATAAGCATTGTCAGCTCTAATTAGTTCAAATATTGTCGATCTCAGAATGGTTGATAACGTATGTAGTTTTTGAACTAAAATGTTGAGCATTGTCAGTTATGATTGGTTTGGACGTTGTAGATTTCAGATTGATTCAAATCGTTTGTAATTTTCGAACCGATATATAAGGCCTCGTCAGCTGTGATTGGTTCAAACATTGTGGATCTCAGATTTGTTTGAAGGTTTTGTAGTCTGTGGACTAAAATAACAAGGATTGTCAGCTCTGATCGGTTCAAACATTGTCGATCTCAGATTGGTTTAGAACGTTTGTAGTTTTCGGACTAAAATATTGAGTTTTTACAGCTCTGATTGGTTCAAACATTAACGATCATAGATTGATTCAAAACGTTTGTAGATTTGGAACTGAAATATTGGGCATTGTCAGCTCTGATTGGTTCAAACATTGTCGATCTCATATGGGTTCAGAACGTTCGTAGTTTGTGGACTGAAATGTTAAGCATTGTCTGCTCTGATTGGTTCGAACATTGTCGATCTCAGATTGGTTTAAAACATTTGTAGTTTTCTAGACTGGAATATTGAGCAATGTTAGCTTTGATTGGTTCAAGCTTTGTCAGATTGTTTTGAAACGTTTGTAGTTTTCAGACCGAAATATTAAGCAATGCCAGGTCTGATTGGTTTGAACAATGTCGATCTCAGATTGGTTCAAAACGTTTGTAGTTTTTTAACTGAAATATTGGGCATTGTCACCTCTGATTGGTTCAAACATTGTCGATCTGAGATTGGGTTGAAGGGTTTGTAGTTTGTGAACTGAAATAACAAGCATTGTCAGCTCTGATTAGTTCAAACATTGTAGATTTAAGATAGGTTTAAATCGTTTGTAGTTTTTGGACTAAAATATTAAGCATTGTTAGCTGTGATTTGTTCGAACATTATAGATCTCAGATTGGTTTAAAACATTAGAGTTTTTTGACAGAAATATTAGGCATTGTCATCTCTGATTAGTTCCAGCATTGTCGATCCCAGATTGGTTCAAAAGATTTGTAGATTGTAGACTGAAAAATAGGCATTGTCAGCTCTATTTTGTTCGAACAATGTGGATCTCATAGTGGTTCAAATCGTATGTAGTTTTTGGACTGAAATATTTTGCATTGTCACCTATGATTGGTTCAAACATTATCGATCTCAGATTGGTTCGAAACGTTTGTAATTTTCGAACTGAAATATTAGGCCCTGTCAGCTCTGATTAGTTCGAACATTGTCGATCTCAGATTGGTTTCAAGTGTTTGTAGTTCGTGGACTATAATATTAAGCATTGTCAGCTCTGATTGGTTCAAACATTGTCGATCTCAGATTGGTTTGGAGTGTTTGTAGTTTGTGAACTTTATTAATAAGCATTGTCAGCTCTGATTAGTTCAAATATTGTCCATCTCAGAATGGTTGATAACGTATGTAGTTTTTGAACTAAAATGTTGAGCATTGTCAGCTATGATTGGTTCAAACGTTGTAGATTTCAGATTGGTTCAAATCGTTTGTAATTTTCGAACTGATATATGAGGCCTTGTCAGCTCTGATTGGTTCAAACATTGTCGATCTCAGATTTGTTTGAAGGTTTTGTAGTTTGTGGACTAAAATAACAAGGATTGTCAGCTCTGATTGGTTCGAACATTGTCGATCTCAGATAGGTTTAGAACGTTTGTAGTTTTGGAACTGAATTATTAAGCATTGTCAGCTCTGATTGGTTCACACATTGTCGATCTCATATTGGTTCAGAACGTTTGTAGTTTTTGGACTAGAAAAATAAGCATTGTCAGCTCTGATTGGTTCAAACATTGTCGATTTCAGATTGGTTCAAAACATTTGTAGTTTTTAGACAGAAATAGTGAGCCATGTTAGCTCCGATTGGTTCAAGCATTTTTAGATTGTTCTAAAACGTTCGTAGTTTTTGGACCGAAATATTGAGCAATGTCAGCTCTCATTGTTTTAAACAATATCGATCTCAAATTGTTTCATAACGTTTTTAGTTTTTGGGCTGAAATATTAGGCATTGTCAGCTCCGATTGGTTCAAACATTGTAGATCTCAGATTGGTTTGAATCGTTTGTAGTTTTTGGACTAAAATATTAAGCATTGTCAGCTGTGATTTGTTCGAACATTATAGATCTCAGATTGGTTAAAAACGTTTGTAGTTTTTGGACTGATATATTAGGCATTGTCAGCTCTGATTGGTTCAAACATTGTCGATCCCAGATTGGTTTGAAAGATTTGTAGATTGTAGAGTGAAAAATGAGCATTGTCAGCTCTGTTTTGTTCTAACAATGTCGATCTCATAGTGGTTCAAATCGTATGTAGTTTTTTTACTGAAATATTTTGCATTGTCATCTATGATTGGTTCAAACATTATCGATCTCAGATTGGTTCGAAACGTTTGTAATTTTCGAACTGAAATATTAGGCCTTGTCAGCTCTGATTAGTTCGAACATTCTCGATCTCAGATTGGTTTCAAGTGTTTGTAGTTCGTGGACTATAATATTAAGCATTGTCAGCTCTGATTGGTTCAAACATTGTCGATTTCAGATTGGTTTGGAGTGTTTGTAGTTTGTGAACTTTATTAATAAGCATTGTCAGCTCTGATTAGTTCAAATATTGTCCATCTCAGAATGGTTGATAACGTATGTAGTTTTTGAACTAAAATGTTGAGCATTGTCAGCTATGATTGGTTCAAACGTTGCAGATTTCAGATTGGTTCAAATCGTTTGTAATTTTCGAACTGATATATGAGGCCTTGTCAGCTCTGATTGGTTCAAACATTGTCGATCTCAGATTTGTTTGAAGGTTTTGTAGTTTGTGGACTAAAATAACAAGGATTGTCAGCTCTGATTGGTTCACACGTTGTCGATCTCATATTGGTTCAGAACGTTTGTAGTTTGTGGACTAGAAAAATAAGCATTGTCAGCTCTGATTGGTTCAAAACATTTGTATTTTTGAGACTGAAATAGTGAGCAATTTCAACTCTGATTGGTTCAAGCATTTTTAGATTGTTCTAAAACGTTTGTAGTTTTTGGACCGAAATATTGAGCAATGTCAGCTCTCATTGGTTTAAACAATATCGATCTCAAATTGGTTCATAACGTTTGTAGTTTTTGGGCTGAAATTTTAGGCATTGTCAGCTCTGATTGGTTCAAACATTGTAGATCTCAGATTGGTTTGAATCGTTTGTAGTTTTTGGACTAAAATATTAAGCATTGTCAGCTGTGATTTGTTCAAACATTGTCGATCCCAGATTGGTTCAAAAGTTTTGTAGATTGTAGACTGAAAAATAAGCATTGTCAGCTCTATTTTGTTCGAACAATGTCGATCTCATAGTGGTTCAAATCGTATGTAGTTTTTGGACTGAAATAGTTTGCATTGTCACCTATGATTGTTTCAAATATTATCGATCTCAGATTGGTTCGAAACGTTCGTAATTTTCGAACTGAAATATTAGGCCTTGTCAGCTCTGATTGGTTCAAACATTGTCGATCTCAGATTGGTTTACAACGTTTGTAGTTTTTGGACTGAAATATTAGGCATTGTCAGCTCTGATTGGTTCAAACATTGTCGATCCCAGATTGGTTTGACATATTTTTAGATTGTAGACTGAAAAATAAGCATTGTCAGCTCTATTTTGTTCTAACAATGTCGATCTCATTGTGGTTCAAATCGTATGTAGATTTTGGACTGAAATATTTTGCATTGTCACCTATGATTGGTTCGAACATCATCGATTTCAGACTATTTCGAAACGTTTGTAATTTTCGAACTTAAATATTAGGCCTTGTCAGCTCAGTTTGGTTTAAAGTGTTTGTAGTTTGTGAACTATAATAATAGGCATTGTCAGCTCTGATTAGTTCAAATATTGTCGATTTCAGAATGGTCGATAACGTATGAAGTTTTTCAACTGAAATATTAAGCATTGTCATCTATGATTGGTTCAAACGTTGTAGATTTCAGATTGATTCAAATCGTTTGTAGTTTTGAAACTGAAATATTGTGCATTGTCAGCTCTGATTGGTTCGAACATTGTCGATCTCATATTGGTTCGGAACGTTTGTAGTTTGTGGACTGAAATAACAAGCATTGTCAGCTCTGATCGGTTCAAACATTGTCGATTTCAGATTGGTTTAAATCGTTTGTAGTTTTCGGACTTCAATATTGGGCATTGTCAGCTCTGATTGGTTCAAACATTGTCGATCTCAAATTGGTTCAGAACGTTTGTAGTCAGTGGACTAAAATAATAAGCATTGTCAGCTCTGATTGGTTCAAACATTGTCGATCTCAGATTGGTTCAAAACATTTGTAGTTTTTAGACTGAAATAGTGAGCAATGTCAGCTCTGATTGGTTCAAGCATTTTTAGATTGTTTTAAAACGTTTGTAGTTTTTGGACCGAAATATTGAGCAATGTCAGCTCTGATTAGTTCAAACAATGTCGATCTCAGATTGGTTCAAAACGTTTGTAGTTTTTAGGCTGAAATATTAGGCATTGTCAGCTTTGATTGGTTCAAAGATTGTAGATCTCAGATTGGTTTAAACCGTTTGTAGTTTTTGGACTAAACTATTGAGCATTGTCAGCTGTGATTTGTTCGAACATTATAGATCTCAGATTGGTTAAAAACGTTTGTAGTTTTTGACTGAAATATTAAGCATTGTCAGCTGTGATTGGTTGAAACATTGTCGTTCCCTGATTGCTTCAAAAGATTTGTAGATTGTAGACTGGAAAATAAGCATTGTCAGCTCTATTTTGTTCGAACAATGTGTATTTCATAGTGGTTCAAATTGTATGTAGTTTTTGGACTGAAATATTTTGCATTGTCACCTATGATTGGTTCAAACATCATCGATCTCAGATTGGTTCGAAACGTTTGTGATTTCCGAACTGAAATATTAGGCCTTGTCAGCTCTGATTGGTTCAAACATTGTCGATCTCAGTTTGGTTTGAAGTGTTTGTAGTTTGTGGACTATAATAATAAGCATTGTCAGCTATGATTGGTTTAAACATTGTCGATCTCAGATTGGTTTAGAGTGTTTGTAGTTTGTGAAGTATAATAATAGGCATTCTAAGCTCTGATTAGTTTAAATATTGTCGATTTCAGAATGGTTGATAACGTATGTTGTTTTTGAACTAAAATGTTAAGCATTGTCAGCTATGATTGGTTCAAACGTTATAGATTTCAGAGTGATCCAAATCGTTTGTAATTTTCGAACTGATATATAAGGCCTTGTCAGCTCTGATTGGTTCAAACATTGTCGATCTCAGATTTGTTTGAAGGTTTGGTAGTTTGTGGACTAAGATATTGAGCATTAACAGGTTCGATTGGTTCAAACATAGATTGATTCAAAACTTTTGTAGTTCTGGAACTGAAAAATTTGGGCATTGTTAGCTCTGATTGGTTCAAACATTGTCGATTTCAGATTGGTTCAAAACATTTGTAGTTTTCAGACTGAAATATTGAGCAATGTCAGCTCTGATTAGTTCAAGCATTTTTAGATTGTTTTGAAACGTTGGTAGTTTTTAGACCGAAATATTGAGCAACGTCAGCTCTGATTGGTTTGAACAATGTCCATCTTAGATTGGTTTGAAACGTTTGTAGTTTTTGGGCTGAAATATTAGGCATTGACAGCTCTGATTGGTTCAAACATTGTAGATCTCAGATTGGTTCAAATCGTTTGTAGTTTTTGGACTAAAATATTGAGCATCAAAAGCTCTGATTGGTTCAAACATTATCGATCTTAGATTGATTCAGAACGTTTGTAATTTTCGAACTGAAATATTGGGCATTGTCAGCTCTGATTGGTTTAAACATTGTCGACCTAAGATTGGTTCAGAACGTCTATAGTTTGTGGACTAAAATAATAAGCATTGCCACCTCTGATTGGTTCAAAAATTGTCGATCTCAGATTGGTTTAAAACTTTAGTAGTTTCTAGACGGAAATTTTGAGCAATGTCAGCTCTGATTGGATTAAACAATGGCGATCTCAGATTGGTTCAAAACGTTTGTAGTTTTTGGGCTGAAATATTAAGCATTATCACCTCTGATTGGGTCAAACGTTGTCGCTCTCAGATTAGTTCGAAACTTTTGTAGTTCTTGGACTGAAATGATGGCCATCGTCAGCTCTGTTCGGTTCAAACATTATCGATGTCAGATAGGCTTAAATCGTTTCAAATTTTCAAACTGAAATAGTAAGCCGTCTCAGCTCTGATTGGTTAAAACATTGTCGATCTCAGACTGGTCTAAAAAGTTTGTTGTTTTGAGACTGAAATACCAAGCATTGTCAGCTCTGATCGGTTAAAACATTTTCGATTTCAGATTGGTTTAAATCGTTTGTAGTTTTCGGACTTAAATATTGGTCATTGTCAGCTCTGATTGGATTAAACAATGGCGATCTCAGATTGGTTCAAAACGTTTGTAGTTTTCGGGCTGAAATATTAAGCATTATCACCTCCGATTGGGTCAAACGTTGTCGTTCTCAGATTAGTTCAAAACTTTTGTAGTTCTTGGACTGAAATGATGGGCATTGTCAGCTCTGTTCAGTTCAAACATTATCGATGTCAGATTTGCTTAAATCGTTTCAAATTTTCAAACTGAAATAGTAAGCCGTCTCAGCTCTGATTCGTTCAAACATTGCCGATCTCAGATTGGTCTAAAAAGTTTGTTGTTTTGAGACTGAAATACCAAGCATTGTCAGCTCTGATTGGTTCAAACATTGTCGATCTCAGATTGGTTTAAATCGTTTGTAGTTTTCGGACTTAAATATTGGGCATCGTCAGCTCTGATTGGTTCAAACATTGTCGATCTCAAATTGGTTCAGAACGTTTGTAGTTAGTGGACTAAAATAATAAGCATTGTCAGCTCTGATTGGTTCAAACATTGTCGATCTCAGATTGGTTCAAAACATTTGTAGTTTTCAGACTGAAATAGTGAGCAATGTCAGCTCTGATTGGTTCAAGCATTTTTAGATTGTTTTAAAACGTTTGTAGTTTTTGGACCGAATTATCGAGCAATGTGTGATGAATTAATTGTATTGAATTGAATAATCAGCCCAAGAATGTAAGTGAGAACAAACCGCGCTCACTCGAATCACAGTATGTATTGAATAACAACCAGAATCAGAATGAATGAATGAGTGATAGTCAGAACTTGAATGATAGTACTATTGATTATCTTTGAATGAGTGGTGATGAATGATCGATTATTATTGATCGTTAATCGGACAATCACCACAACCACCTCAGTTTGCGAATAATCCTGGGTTTGTATAATCCCAGTACGGCTTGTTCAACAAACGTTCTGATCTCCACGGAGGATCTAGTGAACCCGACACATCATCCACAGTTACCAACAATTGTATCGCTTTTTCAATGGCAGTAGTCCAAAGTGACAATAAGGCTTTTCCTCTAGCGGTTTTGAAAAGAATATTATCTGACAATCGTTTGGATGAACTAGTTGGCAGTGCTGAATTCGCTTGATAAGATAAGTTCGGCGATTTATTTGAATTGGCATCTGATGAATTCTGAAGTTTGCAAACATTGAAGCCACTTTCTTGGTAATGAAAACTAGATTTTCCGTTTGAATCAATGATACGGGCGGATGTTGACGTGTTAGCAGGAGTAGCACTTGAATCGGTTGGTAGGGAAGTCAAATTTTCATCATCAAACGAAAGATCTTTAGCACGAGCAATGACACTGTTATGAATCGGTCGAACTGTCTTTCCAGATGCAGTTTGAATATCCAGAGTAACGGGAGTGTTCTCCATATTATGATAGGATGTATGAAAGTCAACGTTTCCTTTTTTGCCAAGCGGCATAGTTAAGGTATCATCATCATTTGTCTGCATCAGAGACTTGGCATTTTCACGTTCATGTGTATTGAACATGACGGAATTTTGTGCTGGCGACAAATCTGTTGTTGCCACACACGCATCTTCATACTGTTCGCAGTGAGTTCGAACATCTTTGAAAGAGGGTTTTGGGAGCTTGAAGAGTTCATTCTGCAGAACACTGTCCTGTATTCCAGCAATTAGACGATCTTTCAATTGCATATCTAACGACTCACCGAAGTTGCATTTTGCTGCCTGAATTAGCAATTGTAGAATAAAATCACGAATTCCTTGTTCGGGCTGACGAACCATGGAATGAAATTTTGTACTTTCGGTTGGCTCGAAATGTACAGGTTTCACGTTTTGCATTAAAAGCGTCTTCAACGTTTCGTATGGAAGAGAAATAGGAGAATCAGGATAAGCTAAATTCTTGATTAACGTATATGCGGATTTTCCAACCGCATTTAGAAAATGGACCGATTTTTTATCATTCTCAGCTTCCGGTCGTGTCATACACCAAATGTCGAATCTTTCACAATAGTCTTCTATTTCTCGAGCATTTGAATTTATATCGAGAGGTTCTAGACTTGAATTTGCCATGACGAAATGATCCTGAATTGTATGAATTGTATCCTGAATTGTATGAATTGTATCCTGTTCGAGCGCACCCACTGCTCGCGACGCCAAATGTAATGAATTGTATTGTATTGTATTGTATAATCAGCCCAAGAATGTAAGTGAGAACAAATCGCGCTCACTCGAATCACAGTATGTATTGAATAACAACCAGAATCAGAATGAATGAAAGAGTGATAGTCAGAACTTAAATGATAGTACTATTGATTATCTTTGAATGAGTGGTGATGAATGATCGATTATTATTGATCGTTAATCGAACAATCACCACACAATGTCAGCTCTGATTAGTTCAAACAATGTCGATCTCGGATTGGTTCAAAACGTTTTTAGTTTTTGGGCTGAAATATTAGGCATTGTCAGCTCTGATTGGTTCAAAGATTGTAGATCTTAGATTGGTTTAAACCGTTTGTAGTTTTTGGACTAAAATATTGAGCATTGTCAGCTGTGATTTGTTCGAACATTATAGATCTCAGATTGGTTAAAAACGTTTGTAGTTTTTGACTGAAATATTAAGCATTATCAGCTGTGATTGGTTGAAAAATTGTCGTTCCCAGATTGGTTCAAAAGATTTGTAGATTGTAGACTGGAAAATAAGCATTGTCAGCTCTATTCTGTTCGAACAATGTGGATCTCATAGTGGTTCAAATTGTATGTAGTTTTTGGACTGAAAATTTTGCATTGTCACCTATGATTGGTTCAAACATCATCGATCTCAGATTGGTTCGAAACGTTTGTAATTTCCGAACTGAAATATTAGGCCTTGTCAGCTCTGATTGGTTCAAACATTGTCGATCTCAGTTCGGTTTGAAGTGTTTGTAGTTTGTGGACTATAATAATAAGCATTGTCAGCTCTGATTGGTTCAAACATTGTCGATCTCAGATTGGTTTGAAGTGTTTGTAGTTTGTGAACTATAATAATAGGCATTGTAAGCTCTGATTAGTTCAAATATTGTCGATTTCAGAATGATTGATAACGTATGTAGTTTTTGAACTAAAATGTTAGGCATTGTCAGCTATGATTGGTTCAAACGTTGTAGATTTCAGAGTGATCCAAATCGTTTGTATTTTTCGAACTGATATATAAAACCTTGTCAGCTCTGATTGTTTAAACATTGTCGATCTCAGATTTGTTTGAAGGTTTGGTAGTTTGTGGACTAAAATAACAAGCATTGTCAGCTCTGATCGGTTCAAACATTGTCGACCTAAGATTGGTTCAGAACGTCTGTAGTTTGTGGACTAAAATAATAAGCATCGCCACCTCTGATTGGTTCAAAGATTGTCGATCTCAGATTGGTTTAAAACTTTAGTAGTTTCTAGACGGAAATATTGAGCAATGTCAGCTCTGATTGGTACATGCATTTTCAGATTGTTCAAATACGTTTTTAGTTTTGGACCGAAAAATTGAGCATTGTCTGCTCTGATTGGATTAAAGAATGGCGATCTCAGATTGGTTTAAAACGTTTGTAGTTTTTGGGCTGAAATATTGAGCATTATCACCTCCGATTGGGTCAAACGTTGTCGTTCTCAGATTAGTTCAAAACTTTTGTAGTTCTTGGACTGAAATGATGGGCATTGTCAGCTCTGTTCGGTTCAAACATTATCGATGTCAGATTGGCTTAAATCGTTTCAAATTTTCAAACTGAAATAGTAAGCCGTCTCAGCTCTGATTTGTTCAAACATTGCCGATCTCAGATTGGTCTAAAAAGTTTGTTGTTTTGAGACTGAAATACCAAGCATTGTCAGCTCTGATTGGTTCAAACATTGTCGATCTCAGATTGGTTCAAAACGTTTGTAGTTTTTGAACTGAAATATTATGCAAAGTCAGCTGTGATTTGTTTGAACATTGTTGATCTCAGATTGGTTCCAAACCTTTGAATTTTGGAATAAGATATTAAGCATTCTCAGCTCTGATTGGTTCAAACATTGCCGATCTAAGATTGGTTCAAAACGTTTGTAGTTTTCAGACTGAAATACAAAGCATTGTCAGCTCTGATTGGTTCAAGCATTGTCGTTCTCAGATTGGTGCAAAACATTTGTAGTTTGTGGACTAGAGTAACAAGCATTGGCAGCTCTGATTGAGTCAAACATTACCGATCTCAGATTGGTTTGAATCGTTTGTAGTTTTTGGACAAAATTGTTGAGCATTAACAGCTCTGATTGGTTCAAACATTTTTCGATCTTGGATTGATTCAAAAGCTTTGATGTTTTGGAACTAAAATATTGGGCATTGTCAGCTCTGATTGGTTCAAACATTGTCAATCTGAGATTGGGTTGAAGAGTTTGTAGTTTGTGAACTGGAATAACAAGCATTATCAGCTCCTATTGGTTCAAACATTGTAGATCTCAGATTGGTTCAAATCGTTTGTAGTTTTTGGACTTAAATATTGAGCAATAACAGCTCTGATTGGTTCAAACATTATCGATCTTAGATTGATTCAAAACGTTTGTAGTTTTGGAACTGAAAAATTTGGGCATTGTTAGCACTGATCGGTTCAAACATTGTCGATTTCAGATTGGTTCAAATCGTTTGTAGTTTTCGGACTTAAATATTGGGCATTGTCAGCTCTGATTTGTTCAAACATTGTCGATCTCAAATTGGTTCAGAACGTTTGTATTTAGTAAACTAAAATGATAAGCATTGTCAGCTCTGATTGATTCAAACATTGTCGATCTCAGATTGGTTCAAAACATTTGTAGTTTTCAGACTGAAATAGTGAGCAATGTCAGCTCTGATTGGTTCAAGCATTTTTAGATTGTTTTAAAACATTTGTAGTTTTTGGACCGAAATATTGAGCAATGTCAGCTCTGATTAGTTCAAACAATGTCGATCTCAGATTGGTTTAAACCGTTTGTAGTTTTTGGACTAAAATTTCGAGCATTGTCAGCTGTGATTTGTTCGAACATTATAGATCTCAGAGTGGTTAAAAACGTTTGTAGTTTTTGACTGAAATATTAAGCATTGTCAGCTGTGATTTGTTGAAACATTGTCGTTCCCAGATTAATTCAAAAGATTTGTAGATTGTAGACTGAAAAATAAGCATTGTCAGCTCTGTTTTGTTCGAACAATGTGGATCTCATAGTGGTTCAAATTGTATGTAGTTTTTGGACTGAAATATTTTGCATTGTCACCTATGATTGGTTCAAACATCATCGATCTCAGATTGGTTCGAAACGTTTGTAATTTTCGACTTGAAATATTAGGCCTTGTCAGCTCTGATTGGTTCAAACATTCAAAGTTTTAATGGTCTAAAAAGCATTTAGCTTAACAATAACCATAGGATGGAGTTATGAGGTATATACAATAAAAAAGAAGAACAGGAAAACTCAGGTAGTGTAAATCGTATCAATATTTGGGTTGTCTCTCAAGTGTATGTCCAAATTGGCTTTAAAAATATCCAGGTTGTCTGAGTGTGTAACAGTGGAGGGAAGGGTGTTCCATGTGAAACTTACACGTACAGCAAACGAATATCTTCGAAAGTTCAGTCTTGAAGTGGGAATAAGCACTGAAAGTTCATGTTTCCGACTGGCACGGGGTGACAAGCGTGTGAACAGTTCGGACAAGGGATGGTTAGGGACGTGCATATTATTGTACATCAGTATGAGGTCGCCATTTAGTCGGCGACAGCGAGAGTCGAAAAGATTGAGACTCCTCAAACCTTCTTCATATGGTTTAGCAGCTAGTCCGGGTACAAGCTTTGTGGTTCGGTGGTAAATACGCTGCAGAAGATTGATGTCTTTCTGAATCCAGGGTGACCAAGCCTGAACAGCGTACTCCATCGCTGGTCTCAGATAGGTGTTCATGATACGGGGCACCGACTGATTGGTGAATCTGCCGAAAATTCGTCTCAATAACGCCAATACTTGTGACGCCTTTTTGTAAGCCGCTTTGCACTGCAGTGAAGTCTTCAGACTTGAACTGGTCCAAACACGCAAATCCTTCTCTTCAGTTGTCCAGACGAGTTGGTGGGACCCAAGAGTGTATTTGTGATTAACAGTCTTTCAAATGTTTAACACCTTGCACTTTTGGAAGTTGAATGGTAGTTTGTTTCTCAAAGACCAATCGTGCAATGTGCTTAGATCCTTCTGCAAAGTTTCACAGTTCACACGTATGCTTCTCCAAAGCTTTATATCGTCTGCAAATAACATAATCTTGCATTTAACACGCTCGGGAATGTCGTTTGCGTAGATCAAAAACAAAATCGGTCCGAGAACCGAACCCTGGGGCACTCCGCTCGTAATTTTGAATGGTTTCGATAAGGCGCCGTCAACTCTGACTTGGGCACTCCTGTCGCGTAGATAGTTTTCTAGCCAAGCAAGAAGTTTTCCTGTTATCCCGTGCAATTCAAGTTTCTGGATTAAAATACTATGAGTGACGCGGTCGAAAGCCTTTGACATGTCTAAGAAGCATGCGTGGATGGAGTAACCATTGTCCAGTTTGGTTTGAAGTGTTTGTAGTTTGTGAACTATAATAATAGGCATTGTCAGCTCTGATTAGTTCAAATATTGTCGATTTCAGAATGGTTGATGACGTATGAAGTTTTTCAACTGAAATGTTAAGCATTGTCATCTATAATTGGTTCAAACGTTGTGTATTTCAGATTGATTCAAATCGTTTGCAGTTTTGGAACTGAAATATTGTGCATTGTCAGCTCTGATTGGTTCGAACATTGTCGATCTCATATTGGTTCGGAACGTTTGTAGTTTGTGGACTGAAATAACAAGCATTGTCAGCTCTGATCGGTTCAAACATTGTCGATTTCAGATTGGTTTAAATCGTTTGTAGTTTTCGGACTTAAATATTGGGCATTGTCAGCTCTGATTGGTTCAAAACATTGTCGATCTCAAATTGGTTCAGAACGTTTGTAGTTAGTGGACTAAAATAATAAGCATTGTCAGCTCTGATTGGTTCAAACATTGTCGATCTCAGATTGGTTCAAAACATTTGTAGTTTTCAGACTGAAATAGTGAGCAATGTCAGCTCTGATTGGTTCAAGCATTTTTAGATTGTTTTAAAACGTTTGTAGTTTTTGGACCGAAATATTGAGCAATGTCAGCTCTGATTAGTTTAAACAATGTCGATCTCAGATTGGTTCGAAACGTTTGTAGTTTTTGGGCTGAAATATTAGGCATTGTCAGCTCTGATTGGTTCAAAGATTGTAGATCTCAGATTGGTTCAAACCGTTTGTAGTTTTTGGACTAAAATATTGAGCATTGTCAGCTGTGATTTGTTCGAACATTATAGATCTCAGAGTGGTTAAAAACGTTTGTAGTTTTTGACTGAAATATTAAGCATTGTCAGCTGTGATTGGTTGAAACATTGTCGTTCCCAGATTGGTTCAAAAGATTTGTAGATTGTAGACTGAAAAATAAGCATTGTCAGCTCTGTTTTGTTCGAACAATGTGGATCTCATAGTGGTTCAAATTGTATGTAGTTTTTGGACTGAAATATTTTGCATTGTCACCTATGATTGGTTCAAACATCATCGATCTCAGATTGGTTCGAAACGTTTGTAATTTTCGAACTGAAATATTAGGCCTTGTCAGCTCTGATTGGTTCAAACATTCAAAGTTGTAATGGTCTAAAAAGCATTTAGCTTAACAATAACCATAGGATGGAGTTATGAGGTATATACAATAAAAAAGAAGAACAGGAAAACTCATGTAGTGTAAATCGTATCAAAGTTTGGGTTGTCTCTCAAGTATTTGTCCAAATTAGCTTTAAAAATATCCAGGTTGGCTGAGTGTGTAACAGTGGAGGGGAGGGTGTTCCATGTGAAACTTACACGTACAGCATACGAATATCTTCGACAGTTCAGTCTTGAAGTGGGAATAAGCACTGAAAGTTCGTGTTTCCGACTGGCACGGGGTGGCGAGCGTGTGAAAAGTTTGGACAAGGGATGGTTAGGGACGTGCATAATATTGTACATCAGTATGAGGTCACCTCTTAGTCGACGACAGCGAAAGTCGAAAAGATTGAGACTCCTCAAACGTTCTTCATATGGTTTAGCAGCTAGTCCGGGTACAAGCTTTGTGGTTCGGTGGTAAATACGCTGCAGAAGATTGATGTCTTTCTGAATCCAGGGTGACCAAGCCTGAACAGCGTACTCCATCGCTGGTCTCAGATAGGTGTTCATGATACGGGGCACCGACTGATTGGAGAATCTGCCGAAAATTCGTCTCAATAACGCCAATACTTGTGACGCCTTTTTGTATGCCGCTTTGCACTGCAGTGAAGTCTTCAGACTTGAACTGGTCCAAACACCCAAATCCTTCTCTTCAGTTGTCCAGACGAGTTGGTGGGACCCAAGAGTGTAGTTGTAATTAACAGTCTTTCCAATGTTTAACACCTTGCACTTTTGGAAGTTGAATGGTAGTTTGTTTCTCAAAGACCAATCGTGCAATGTGTTTAGATCCTTCTGCAAAGTTTCACAGTCATCATTGGTACGTATGCTTCTCCAAAGCTTTATATCGTCTGCAAATAACATAATCTTGCATTTAACACGCTCGGGAATGTCGTTTGCGTAGATCAAAAACAAAATCGGTCCGAGGACCGAACCCTGGGGCACTCCGCTCGTAATTTTGAATGGTTTCGATAAGGCGCCGTCAACTCTGACTTGGGCACTCCTGTCGCGTAAATAGTTTTCTAGCCAAGCAAGAAGTTTTCCTGTTATCCCGTGCAATTCAAGTTTCTGGATTAAAATACTATGATTGACGCGGTCGAAAGCCTTTGACATGTCTAAGAAGCATGCGTGGATGGAGTAACCATTGTCCAGTTTGGTTTGAAGTGTTTGTAGTTTGTGAACTATAATAATAGGCATTGTCAGCTCTGATTAGTTCAAATATTGTCGATTTCAGAATGGTTGATAACGTATGAAGTTTTTCAACTGAAATGTTAAGCATTGTCATCTATGATTGGTTCAAACGTTGTAGATTTCAGATTGATTCAAATCGTTTGTAGTTTTGGAACTGAAATATTGTGCATTGTCAGCTCTGATTGGTTCGAACATTGTCGATCTCATATTGGTTCGGAACGTTTGTAGTTTGTGGACTGAAATAACAAGCATTGTCAGCTCTGATCGGTTCAAACATTGTCGATTTCAGATTGGTTTAAATCGTTTGTAGTTTTCGGACTTAAATATTGGGCATTGTCAGCTCTGATTGGTTCAAAACATTGTCGATCTCAAATTGGTTCAGAACGTTTGTAGTTAGTGGACTAAATAATAAGCATTGTCAGCTCTGATTGGTTCAAACATTGTCGATCTCAGATTGGTTCAAAACATTTGTAGTTTTTAGACTGAAATAGTGAGCAATGTCAGCTCTGATTGGTTCAAGCATTTTTAGATTGTTTTAAAACGTTTGTAGTTTTTGGACCGAAATATTGAGCAATGTCAGCTCTGATTAGTTTAAACAATGTCGATCTCAGATTGGTTCAAAACGTTTGTAGTTTTTGGGCTGAAATATTAGGCATTGTCAGCTCTGATTGGTTCAAAGATTGTAGATCTCAGATTGGTTTAAACCGTTTGTAGTTTTTGGACTAAAATATTGAGCATTGTCAGCTGTGATTTGTTCGAACATTATAGATCTCAGATTGGTTAAAAACGTTTGTAGTTTTTGACTGAAATATTGAGCATTGTCAGCTGTGATTGGTTGGAACATTGTCGTTCCCAGATTGGTTCGAAAGATTTGTAGATTGTAGACTGAAAAATAAGCATTGTCAACTCTATTTTGTTCGAACAATGTGGATCTCATAGTGGTTCAAATTGTATGTAGTTTTTGGACTGGAATATTTTGCATTGTCACCTATGATTGGTTCAAACATCATCGATCTCAGATTGGTTCGAAACGTTCGTAATTTTCGAACTGAAATATTAAGCCTAGTCAGCTCTGATTGGTTCAAACACTGTCGATCTCAGTTTGGTTTGAAGTGTTTGTAGTTTGTGGACTATAATAATAAGCATTGTCAGCTCTGATTGGTTCAAACATTGTCGATCTCAGATTGGTTTAAAGTGTTTGTAGTTTGTGAACTATAATAATAGGCATTGTCAGCTCTGATTAGTTCAAATATTGTCGATTTCAGAATGGTTGATAACGTATGTAGTTTTTGAACTAAAATGTTAAGCATTGTCAGCTATGATTGGTTCAAACGTTGTAGATTTCAGAGTGATCCAAATCGTTTGTAATTTTCGACTTGATATATAAGGCCTTGTCAGCCCTGATTGGTTCAAACATTGTCGATCTCAGATTTGTTTAAGGTTTGGTAGTTTGTGGACTAAAATAACAAGGATTGTCAGCTCTGATCGGTTCAAACATTGTCGATCTCAGAATGGTTTAAATCGTTTGTAGTTTTCGGACTAAGATATTGAGCATTAACAGCTCTGATTGGTTCAAACATTATCGATCATAGATTGATTCAAAACTTTTGTAGTTTTGGAACTGAAAACTTTGGTCATTGTTAGCTCTGATTGGTTCAAACATTGTCGATTTCAGATTGGTTCAAAACATTTGTAGTTTTCAGACTGAAATAGTGAGCAATGTCAGCTCTGATTGGTTCAAGCATTTTCAGATTGTTTTAAAACGTTGGTAGTTCTTAGACCGAAATATTGAGCAATGTCAGCTCTGATTGGTTTGAACAATGTCCATCTCAGATTGGTTCAAAACGTTTGTAGTTTTTGGGCTGAAATAATAGGCATTGTCAGCTCTGATTGGTTCAAACATTGTAGATCTCAGATTGGTTCAAATCGTTTGTAGTTTTTGGACTAAAATATTGAGCATTAAAAGCTCTGATTGGTTCGAACATTATCGATCTTAGATTGATTCAAAACGTTTGTAATTTTCGAACTGAAATATTGGGAATTGTCAGCTCTGATTGGTTGAAACATTGTCGTTCCCAGATTGGTTCAAAAGATTTGTAGATTGTAGACTGAAAAATAAGCATTGTCAGCTCTGTTTTGTTCGAACAATGTGGATCTCATAGTGGTTCAAATTGTATGTAGTTTTTGGACTGAAATATTTTGCATTGTCACCCATGATTGGTTCAAACATCATCGATCTCAGATTGGTTCGAAACGTTCGTAATTTTCGAACTGAAATATTAGGCCTTGTCAGCTCTGATTGGTTCAAACATTCAAAGTTGTAATGGTCTAAAAAGCATTTAGCTTAACAATAGCCATAGGATGGAGTTATGAGGTATATACAATGAAAAAGACGAACAGGAAAACTCATGTAGTGTAAATCGTATCAAAGTTTGGGTTGTCTCTCAAGTATTTGTCCAAATTAGCTTTAAAAATATCCAGGTTGGCTGAGTGTGTAACAGTGGAGGGGAGGGTGTTCCATGTGAAACTTACACGTACAGCATACGAATATCTTCGCCAGTTCAGTCTTGAAGTGGGAATAAGCACTGAAAGTTCATGTTTCCGACTGGCACGGGGTGGCGAGCGTGTGAAAAGTTTGGACAAGGGATGGTTAGGGACGTGCATGATATTGTACATCAGTATGAGGTCACCTCTTAGTCGACGTCAGCGAAAGTCGAAAAGATTGAGACTCCTCAAACGTTCTTCATATGGTTTAGCAGCTAGTCCGGGTACAAGCTTTGTGGTTCGGTGGTAAATACGCTGCAGAAGATTGATGTCTTTCGGAATCCAGGGTGACCAAGCCTGAACAGCGTACTCCATCGCTGGTCTCAGATAGGTGTTCATGATACGAGGCACCGACTGATTGGAGAATCTGCCGAAAATTCGTCTCAATAACGCCAATACTTGTGACGCCTTTTTGTATGCCGCTTTGCACTGCAGTGAAGTCTTCAGACTTGAACTGGTCCAAATACCCAAATCCTTCTCTTCAGTTGTCCAGACGAGTTGGTGGGACCCAAGAATGTAGTTGTAATTAACAGTCTTTCCAATGCTTAACACCTTGCACTTTTGGAAGTTGAATGGTAGTTTGTTTATCAAAGACCAATCTTGCAATGTGTTTAGATCCTTCTGCAAAGTTTCACAGTCATCATTGGTACGTATGCTTCTCCAAAGCTTTATATCGTCTGCAAATAACATAATCTTGCATTTAACACGCTCGGGAATGTCGTTTGCGTAGATCAAAACAAAATCGGTCCGAGGACCGAACCCTGGGGCACTCCGCTCGTAATTTTGAATGGTTTCGATAAGGCGCCGTCAACTCTGACTTGGGCACTCCTGTCGCGTAGATAGTTTTCTAGCCATGCAAGAAGTTTTCCTGTTATCCCGTGCAATTCAAGTTTCTGGATTAAAATACTATGATTGACGCGGTCGAAAGCCTTTGACATGTCTAAGAAGCATGCGTGGATGTAATAACCATTGTCCAGTTTGGTTTGAAGTGTTTGTAGTTTGTGAACTATAATAATAGGCATTGTCAGCTCTGATTAGTTCAAATATTGTCGATTTCAGAATGGTTGATAACGTAAGAAGTTTTTCAACTGAAATGTTAAGCATTGTCATCTATGATTGGTTCAAACGTTGTAGATTTCAGATTGATTCAAATCGTTTGTAGTTTTGGAACTGAAATATTGTGCATTGTCAGCTCTGATTGGTTCGAACATTGTCGATCTCATATTGGTTCGGAACGTTTGTAGTTTGTGGACTGAAATATCAAGCATTGTCAGCTCTGATCGGTTCAAACATTGTCGATTTCAGATTGGTTTAAATCGTTTGTAGTTTTCGGACTTAAATATTGGGCATTGTCAGCTCTGATTGGTTCAAAACATTGTCGATCTCAAATTGGTTCAGAACGTTTGTAGTTAGTGGACTAAATAATAAGCATTGTCAGCTCTGATTGGTTCAAACATTGTCGATGTCAGATTGGTTCAAAACATTTGTAGTTTTTAGACTGAAATAGTGAGCAATGTCAGCTCTGATTGGTTCAAGCATTTTTAGATTGTTTTAAAACGTTTGTAGTTTTTGGACCGAAATATTGAGCAATGTCAGCTCTGATTAGTTTAAACAATGTCGATCTCAGATTGGTTCAAAACGTTTGTAGTTTTTGGGCTGAAATATTAGGCATTGTCAGCTGTGATTGGTTCAAAGATTGTAGATCTCAGATTGGTTTAAACCGTTTGTAGTTTTTGGACTAAAATATTGAGCATTGTCAGCTGTGATTTGTTCGAACATTATAGATCTCAGATTGGTTAAAAACGTTTGTAGTTTTTGACTGAAATATTAAGCATTGTCAGCTGTGATTGGTTGGAACATTGTCGTTCCCAGATTGGTTCGAAAGATTTGTAGATTGTAGACTGAAAAATAAGCATTGTCAACTCTATTTTGTTCGAACAATGTGGATCTCATAGTGGTTCAAATTGTATGTAGTTTTTGGACTGGAATATTTTGCATTGTCACCTATGATTGGTTCAAACATCATCGATCTCAGATTGGTTCGAAACGTTCGTAATTTTCGAACTGAAATATTAAGCCTAGTCAGCTCTGATTGGTTCAAACACTGTCGATCTCAGTTTGGTTTGAAGTGTTTGTAGTTTGTGGACTATAATAATAAGCATTGTCAGCTCTGATTGGTTCAAACATTGTCGATCTCAGATTGGTTTAAAGTGTTTGTAGTTTGTGAACTATAATAATAGGCATTGTCAGCTCTGATTAGTTCAAATATTGTCGATTTCAGAATGGTTGATAACGTATGTAGTTTTTGAACTAAAATGTTAAGCATTGTCAGCTATGATTGGTTCAAACGTTGTAGATTTCAGAGTGATCCAAATCGTTTGTAATTTTCGACTTGATATATAAGGCCTTGTCAGCCCTGATTGGTTCAAACATTGTCGATCTCAGATTTGTTTGAAGGTTTGGTAGTTTGTGGACTAAAATAACAAGGATTGTCAGCTCTGATCGGTTCAAACATTGTCGATCTCAGAATGGTTTAAATCGTTTTTAGTTTTCGGACTAAGATATTGAGCATTAACAGCTCTGATTGGTTCAAACATTATCGATCATAGATTGATTCAAAACTTTTGTAGTTTTGGAACTGAAAAATTTGGTCATTGTTAGCTCTGATTGGTTCAAACATTGTCGATTTCAGATTGGTTCAAAACATTTGTAGTTTTCAGACTGAAATAGTGAGCAATGTCAGCTCTGATTGGTTCAAGCATTTTTAGATTGTTTTAAAACGTTGGTAGTTCTTAGACCGAAATATTGAGCAATGTCAGCTCTGATTGGTTTGAACAATGTCCATCTCAGATTGGTTTAAATCGTTTGTAGTTTTTAGACCAAAATGTTGAGCATTAACAGCTCTGATTGGTTCAAACATTATCGATGTCAGATTGATTCCAGACGATTGTAGTTTTCAGACTGAAATACTGAGCATTGTCAGCTCTGATTGGTTCAAGCATTGTCGATCTCAGATTGGTGCAAAACGTTCGTAGTTTGAAGACTAAAGTAACAAGCATTATCTGCTTTGATTGGGTCAAACATTACCGATCTCAGATTGGTTTAAATCGTTTGTAGTTTTTGGACTACAATGGTGAGCATCAACAGCTCTGATTGGTTCAAACATTATCGATCTTAGATTGATTCAAAAGCTTTGATGTTTTTGAACTAAAATATTGGGCAATGTCAGCTCTGATTGGTTCAAACATTGTCTATCTCAGATTAGTTCAGAACGTTTGTAGTTTGTGGACTAAAATAATAAGCATTGTCAGCTCTGATTGGTTCAAACATTGTCGATCTCAAATTGGTTTGAATTGTTTGTAGTTTGTGGACTATAATAATAAGCATTGTCAGTTCTGAGTGGTTCAAACATTGTCGATCTCAGACTGGTTCCAAACTTTTGTAGTTTTGGAATAAGATATTAAGCATTTTCAGCTCTGATTGGTTCAAACATTGTCGATCTCAGATTGGTTCAAAACGTTTGTAGTTTTCAGACTGAAATACAAAGCATTGTCAGCTCTGATTGGTTCAAGCATTGTCGATCTCAGATTGGTGCAAAACGTTTGTAGTTTGTGGACTAAAGTAACAAGCATTGTCAGCTCTGATTGGGTCAAACATTGTCGATTTCAGATTGGTTTAAATCGTTTGTAGTTTTAGACTAAAATGTTGAGCAATAACAGCTCTGATTGGTTCAAACATTATCGATGTCAGATTGATTCCATACGATCGTAGATTTTGAACTGAAATATTGGGCATTGTCAGCTCTGATTGGTTCAAACATTGTCGATCTCACATTGGTTCAAAACGTTTGTAGTTTTTCAGCTGAAATTTTAAGCATTGTTTGCTCTGATTGGTTCAAACATTGTCGATCTCAGATTGGTTCAGAACGTTTGTAGTTTTTGGACTGAAATATGAGCATTGTCAGCTCTGATTGGTTCGACCATAGTCAATATGAGAATGGCTGAAAACGTATGTACTTTTTAGACTAAAATATTGAGCATCAACAGCTTTGATTGGTTCAAACATAATTGATCTCAGATTGGTTCGAAACGTGTGTAGTTTTTGAACTGGAATAGTAAGCATTGTCAGCTCTGGTTTGTTCAAACAAACCGATCTCAGAATGGTTGAAAACGTATGTAGTTTTCGAATTGAAATGTTAAGCTTTGTCAGCTCTGATTAGTACAAACGTTTTTGATCTCAGATTGGTTCAGAACGGTCGTAGGTTTTGGAAAAAATAATAAGCATTGTCAGCTCTGATCGGTTCAAACATTATCGATTTTAGATTGGTTTAAAACGTTTGTAGTTTTTGAACTGAAACTTTGGGTCTCTTGAGCTCTGATTAGTTCAAACATTGTTGATGTCAGATTGGTTCATAAAGGTTGTAGTTTGTGGACTGAAATAATGAGCATTGTCCGCTCTAATTGGTTCAAACATTGTCGATCTCAGAATGTTTGAAAACATTTGTAGTTTTTGAACTGAAATGTTAGGCATTGTCAGCTCTAATTGTCTTAGACATTGTCGATCACAGATTGGTTCAAACCGTTTGTAGTTTTTGTCTGAAACATTGATCATCGTCAGTTCTGATTGGTTCACACATTGTCGATTTCAGATTGGTTCGTAGGGTTTGAAGATTGTGCACTAAAATAATATGCATTGTCAGATCTCGTTGATTGAAACATTGTCGATCTCATATTGAGTCAAATCGTTTGTAGTTTTTGGACTGAAATATTGAGCATCGTCAGCTCTGATTAGTTCAGACCTTGTGGATCTCAGATTGGTTCAAAACGTTTGTGGTTTTTGGGCTGAAATAATTTACATTGTCACCTCTGATTGGCTCTAACGTTGTGCATCTCAATTTGATCTAAAACGTTCGTAGTTTGAAACTGAAATAATCAGCATTGTCAGCTCTGATTGGTTCAAACATCTTCGATATCAGAGTGGTTCAAAACGTTTGTAGTTTTTGGACTAAAATATTGGACATTGTCAACTCTGATTGGTTTAATCTTTGTCGATCTCAAATTGGTTCAAAAGGTTTGTAGTTTGTGGACCAAAATAATTAAGCATTGTCAGCTCTGATTGGTTCAAATGTTGTCGATTCCAGATTTGTTCAAAACGTTTGTAGTTTTTGTCTGAAACATTGAGCAGTGTCAGCTCCGATTGGTTCATACGATGTCGATCTCAGATTGGTTCAAAACTTGTGTAGTTTTAAGCTTGATATATCAAGCATTGTCAGCTCTGATTGGTTCAAACATTGTCGATATCAGATTGGTTCAAAACGTTTGTAGTTTTTGGGCTGCAATATTAAGCATTGTCACCTCTGATTGGTTCAAACGTTGTCGATCTCAGTGTGGTTCAAAACGTTTGTAGTTTTTAGACTAAAATATCAAGCATTGTCTGCTCTGATTGGTTTGAACATTGTCGATCTTAGATTGGTTGAGAACGTTTGTAGTTCTTACACAGAAATATAAGACATTGTCAGCTCTGATTGGTAATTTTTAGACTAAAATATTTAGCATCAACAGCTCTGATTGGTTCAAAAATAATTGATCTCAGATTGGTTCGAAACGTTTGTAGTTTTTGGACCATAATCGTGAGCATTGTCAGCTCTGATTGGTTCAAACATAGCCGAACTCAGAATGGTTGAAATTGTTCGTAGTTTTTGAATTGAAATGTCAGGCATTGTCTGCTCTGATTGGTACAAACGTTGTAGATTTCAGATTGGTTTGAAACGTTTGTAGGTTTTGGACTGAAATAATAAGCATTGTTAGCTCTGATTGGTTCAAACATTGTCCATCTCAGATTGGTTTATATCGTTTGTAGTTTTTGGACTCAAATATAAGCATCATCAGCTCTGATCGGTTCAAACATTATCGATTTCAGATTGATCCAAAACGTTTGTAGTTTTTGGACTAAAATAATAAGCATTGTTAGCTCTGATTAGTTCAGTCATTGTTGATGTCAGATTGGTTCAGAATGGTTGTAATTTGTGGACCAAAATAATGAGCATTGTTCGCTATGATTGGTTTAAACATTGTCAATGTCAGATTGTTCGAAAACGTATGTAGTTTTTGAACTGAAATGTTAGACATTGTCAGCTCTGATTGGCTTAGACATCATTGATCCCAGATTGGTTCAAACCGTTTGTAGTTTTTGTCTGAAACATTGATCATTGTCAGCTCCGATTGGTTCATACATTGTCGATCTCAGATTGGTTCGTAGGGTTTGAAGTTTGTGGACTAAAATAATAATCATTGTCAGATCTCATTGGTTCAAACATTGTCGATCTCATATTGGGTCAAATCGTTTGTAGTTTTTAGACTGAAATATTAAGCGTTGTCAGCTCTGATTTGTGCAGACATTGTCGATCTCAGAATAGTTCGAAACGTTTGTAGTTTTTAAGCTGAAATATTTATCATTGTCTACTCTGATTGGCTTCAACGTTGTGCATCTCAGAAGCGTTTAAAACGTTTGTAGTTTGGGACTGAAATAATCAGCATTGTCAGGACTAATCGGTTCGAACATTGTCGATATCAGATTTGTTCAGAACTTTTCTAGTATTTGGACTCAAATATTAGGCATTGTCAACTCTGGAAGGTTTGAACTTTGTCGATCTAAAATTGGTTCAAAAGGTTTGTAGTTTGTGGACTAAAATAATTGAGCATTGTCAGCTTTGATTGGTCCAAACGTTGTCGATTCCAGATTCGTTCAAAACGTTTGTAGTTATCGACCTGCAATATTGAGCATCGTAAGATCTGACTGGTTCAAACATTGTCGATCTTAGAATGTTTGAAAACGTATGTTGTTTTTGACATGACATTTTAGACATTGTCAGCTCTGATTGGTTCAAACGTTGTCGATTTCAGATTAGTTCTAAACGTTTGTAGTTTTTGTCTGGATTATTGAGCAGTGTCAGCTCTGATTGGTTCATACATTGTCGATCTCAGGTTGGTTCAAATCATTTGTAGTTTTTGGGCAAAAATATTCAGCATTGTCACCTCTAATTGGTTCAAACGTTGTCGATCTTAGATTGGTTCAAAACGTTTGTTGTTTTTGGACTGAAGTATCAAGCATTGTCTGCTCTGATTGGTTGAAACAAAGCCGATTTCAGAATCGTTGAAATTGTATGTAGTTTTTGAATTGAGATGTTGAGCATTGTCAGCTTTGATTGGTACAAACGTTGTAGATCTCAGATTGGTTCAAAACGTTTGTAGGTTTTGGATCAAGATAATAAGCATTGTCAGCTCTGATTGATTCAAACATTGTCGATCTCAGATTGGTTCAGAACGTTTGTAGTTTTTAAACTGAAACTTTGGGTCTTGTCAGCTCTGATTAGTTCAATCATTGTTGATGTCAGATTGGTTTAGAACGATTGTAATTTTAATACTAAAATAATCAGCATTGTCCGCTCTGATTGTTTTAAACATTGTCAATCTCAGATTGTTTGAAAACGTATGTAGTTTTTGAACTGAAATGTTAGGCATTGTCAGCTCTGATTGGCTTAGACATTGTCGATCTCAGATTGGTTCAAACCGTTCGTAGTTTTTGTCTGAAACATCGATCTTCGTCAGCTCTGATTAGTTCATACATTGTCGATCTCAGATTAGTTCGTAGGGTTTAAAGTTTGTGGTTTAAAATAATAAGCATTGTCAGATCTCATTGGTTCAAACATTGTCGATCTCATATTGGGTCAAATCGTTTGTTGTTTTTAGACTGAAATATTGAGCATTGTCAGCTCTGATTTGTTCAGACATTGTCAATCTCAGATTATTTCGAAACGTTTGTAGTTTTTAAGCTGAAATATTCATCATTGTCACCTCTGATTAGCTCTAACGTTGTGCATCTCAGATTGGTTTGAAACGTTTGTAGTTTGGGACTGAAATAATCAGCATTGTCAGCTCTGATTGGTTCAAACATTGACGATATCAGATTGGTTCAAAACGTTTGTAGATTTTGGACTAAAATATTGGTCATTGTCAACTCTGATTGGTTTATTATTTGTCGATCTCAATTTGGTTCAGAAGGTTTGCAGTTTGTGGACTGAAATAATTAAGCATTTTCAGCTCTGATTGATTCAAATGTTGTCGATTCCAGATTTGTTCAAAACGTTTGTAGTTATCGAACTGCAATATTGAGCATTGTAAGATCTGACTGGTTCAAAAATTGACCATCATAAAATGTTTGAGAACGTATTTAGTTTTTAGAATGAAATTTTAGGCATTGTCAGCTGTGATTGGTTTAAACGTTGTCGATCTCAGATTGCTTCAACTCATTTGTAGTTTTTAAACTAAAATATTATGCATTGTCAGCTCTGATTAGTTCAAATATTGTCGATCTCAGATTAAGTCAAAACGTTTGTTGTTTTTGGACTGAAATATTAAGCATTGTCTGCTCTGTTTGGTTCAAACATAGCCGATCTAGTATTTGGACTCAAATATTGGGCATTGTCAACTCTGAGAGGTTTAAACATTGTCGATCTCAAATTGGTTCGAAAAGTTTGTAGTTTGTGGACTAAAATAATTAAGCATTGTCAGCTTTGATTGGTCCAAACGTTGTCGATTCCAGATTTGGTCAAAACGTTTGTAGTTATCGACCTGCAATATTGAGCATTGTAAGATCTGATTGGTTCAAACATTGTCGATCTTAGAATTTTTGAAAACGTATGTTGTTTTGGACATGACATTTTAGACATTGTCAGCTCTGATTGGTTTAAACGTTGTCAATTTCAGATTGGTTCTAACCGTTTGTAGTTTTTGTCTGAAACATTGAGCAGTGTCAGCTCTGATTTGTTCAAACATAGCCGATTTCAGAATGGTTGAAATTGTATGTAGTTTTTGAATTGAAATGTTGAGCATTGTCAGCTTTGATTGGTACAAACGTTGTATATCTCAGATTATTTCAAAACGTTTGTAGGTTTTGGAATAAGATAGTAAGCATTGTCAGCTCTGATTGGTTCAAACATTGTCGATCTCAGATTGGTTCAAATCGTTTGTAGTTTTTTGACTAAAATATAAGCATCATCAGCTCTGATCGGTTCAAACATTATCGATCTCAGATTGGTTCAAAACGTTTGTAGTTTTTGAACTGAAACTTTGGGTCTTGTCAGCTCTGATTAGTTCAATCATTGTTGATGTCAGATTGGTTTAGAACGATTGTAATCTTAGGACTAAAATAATCAGCATCGTCCGCTCTGATTGTTTTAAACATTGTCAATCTCAGATTGTTTGAAAACGTATGTAGTTTTTGAACTGAAATGTTAGGCATTGTCAGCTCTGATTGGCTTAGACATTGTCGATCTCATATTGGGTCAAATCGTTTGTAGTTTTTAGACTGAAATATTAAGCATTGTCAGCTCTGATTTGTTCAGACATTGTCGATCTCAGATTGGTTCGAAACGTTTGTAGTTTTTAAGCTGGAATATTTATCATTGTCACATCGGATTGGCTCTAACGTTGTGCATCTCAGATTGGTTTGAAACGTATGTAGTTTGTGGACTAAAATAATTAGGCATTGTCAGCTGTGATTGGTTTAGACGTTGTCGGTGTCAGATTGGTTCAAACCGTTTGTAGTTTTTGTCTGAAACATTGAGCAGTGTCAGCTCTGAATGGTTCGTACATTGTCGATCTCAGATTGGTTCAAATCGTTTGTAGTTTTCGGACTGAAATATTATGCATTGTCAGCTCTGGTTGGTTCAAACATTGTCGATCTCAGATTGATTAGAAATTTTTGTAGTTTAAGGAGTGAAATAATAAGCATTTTTAGCTTTGATTGGTTCAAACATTGTCGATCTTAGATTGGGTCCAAACTTTTGTAGTTTTCAGACTGATATATAAAGCATTGTCAGCTCTGATTGGTTCAAACATTGTGGATATCAGATTTTTTCAAAACGTTTGTTGTTTCCGGACTATAATATTGAGCATTGTCTGCTCTCATTGGTTCAAACATTGTCGATCTCAGATTGGTTCAAAACATTCGTAGTTTTTTGACTGAAATATCAAGCATTGTCAGCTCTGATTTGTTCGAACATTGTCGATCTCAGAATGTCTGAAAACGTATGTAGTTTTTGGACTGGAATATTAAGCATCTACAGCTCTGATTGATTCAAACATAATTGTTCTCAGATTGATTCGAAACGTTTGTAGTTTTTGGACTGAAATATTAAGCATTGCCAGCTCTGATTGGTACAAACGTTGTCGATCTCAGATTGGTTCAAAACGTTTGTAAGTCTTGGACTTAAATATTAGGCATTGTCAGCTCTGATTGGTTCCAAAAATTTGTCGAAACCGATGGTTTTTTAAATCGTTTGTA
>JACCGJ010021703.1:0-15591 GCA_013407085.1 Atriophallophorus winterbourni | reverse complement strand
CTTAATATTCCAGTATAAAAACTACAATCGATTTGGACCAATTTGAGATAGACAATTTTTGAACCAATTCGAGCTGACAATGCTTATTATTTCAGTTCAAATTCTACAAACGTTCTGAACCAATCTGAGATCGACAATGTTTGAACCAATCAGAGCTGGCGATGCCCAATATTTCAGTTCAAGAACTACAAACGTTTTGCACCAATCTAAAATGGACGATGTTTGAACCAATCAGAGCAGACAATGCTTGATATATCAGTCCGAAGACTTCAAAATTTTGAACACATTTGAGATCGACAATGTTTGTACTAATCAGAGCTAACATTGCCTAATATTTCAGTCTAAAATCTACAAACGTTTCGAACCAATTTGAGATCGACAATGTTCGAACCAATCAGAGCCAACATTGCCTAATATTTCAGTTCACAAACTACAAATGTTTTGATCCAATCTGAAATCGACAATGTTTGGACCAATCACAGCTGACAATGCTCAATATTTCGGTCGAAAAACTAAAAACGTTTCAAACCGATCTGAGGTCGACAATATTCGAACCAATCAGAGCTGAAAATATTCGATATCTTAGTCCACATTACAAACGTTTGAAACACTTCTGAGATCGACAATGTTCAAACGAATCAGAGCTGACAATACTTTATATTTCAGTCTGAGACTACAAACGTTTTGAACTAATCTGAAATCGACAATGGTTTAACCAATCAGAGCTGACAATACTTTATATTTCAGTCTAAAACTTCAAACATTTTGAACCAATCTAAGGTCGACAATGTTTGAACTAATCTGAGATGACAATGCTTAATATTTTATTCCAAAAACTACAAACATTTTGAACCAATTTGAGATCGACAAAGTTTGAACCGATCGAGGCGGACATTGCCTAATATTTTAGTCCGAAAACTACAAACGTTATGAACCGATCTGAAATCGACAATGTTCGAACTAATCAGAGCTGACAAGGCAAAACATTTGAGTTCAAAAACTACAAACGTTTTGAACCAATCTAAGATTGATAATGTTTGAACCAATCAGAGCTGTTAATACTTAAAATTTTATTCCAAAAACTACAAACGATTCGAAGCAATCTGAAATCGACGATGTTTAAACCGAACAGAGGTGACAATGCTCTTTTTTAATTTTAAACCACGAACTTTTTGAACCAATTTGAGATCAACAATGGTTGAACCTATCAGAGCTGAAAAGGCTCACTATCTCATTTCAAAACTATGAACATTTGTAACCAATTTGAGATCGACAATGTTTGAACCAATCAGAGCTGACAATGCTCAAGATTTGAGTCTGAATACTACAAACGTATTGAACCAATATAAAATCGACAATATTTAAACCAATCAGAGCTGACATTGCCTTATTTTTTAGTCGAAAAAAATAAACGTTCTGAACTCATCTGAGATCGACAATGTTCGAACCAATCAGAGCTGACAATGCCTAATATTTCAGTCCAAAAACCACAATCGATTTGACTCAATTTGAGATCGACCATGTTTGAACCAATCAGAGCTGACAATGCTCAATATTCCATGTTATGAATTACAGACTTTTTGAACCAATCTGAAATCGACAACGTTTGAACAAATCAGAGGTGACAATGCTTAGTATATCAGCCCAAAAACTACGAACGTTTTGCACTAATCTGAAATGGATGATGTTTGAACCAATCAGAGCTATGAATGCCTATTATTTTAGTTTAAAAACTACAAACGATTTAAAATAATCTAAGATCGACAATGTTTGAAGCACTCAGAGCTGACAATGCCCAATATTTCAGTTTAAAAACTACAAAATTTTCGAAACAATCCGGGATCGATAATGTTTCAACCAATCAGAGCTGAGAATGTTCAATATTTCAGTCTAAAAACTACAACCGATTTGAACCAATCTGGGATCGACAATATTTGTACCGATCAGAGCTGAAAATGCTCAATATCTCAGTCCAAAACTATAAACATTTGTAACCAATTTGAGATCGACAATGTTTGAACCAATCAGAGCTGACAATGCTCGATATTTGAGTCTAAATACTACAAACGTTTTGAACCAATATAAAATCGACAATATTTGAATCAATCAGAGCTGACATTGCCTCATTTTTCAGTCGAAAAAAATACGAAAGTACTGAACTAATCTGAGATCGACAATGTTCGAACCAATCAGAGCTGACAATGCCTAACATTTTAGTTCGAAAACTACAAACGTTTTGCACCAATCTGCAATGGATGATGTTTGAACCAATCAGAGCTCTGAATGCCTAATATTTTAGTCCGAAAACTACAAACGATTTGAACTAATCTGAGATCGACAATGTTTGAACAATCAGAGCTGACATTGCCTAATATTTCAGTCAAGAAACTACAAAATGTTTGAACCAATCTGAGATCGATAATGTTTCAACCAATCAGAGCTGACAAGGCCTGATATTTCCGTTTAGAAACTACAAACATGTTGAACCAATCTCAGATCGACAATGTTTGTACCAATCAGAGCTACCATTGCTCAATATTTCAGTTCAAAAACTACAAACGTTTTGAACCAATCTGAGATCGACAATGTTTGAACCAATCAGAGCTGACAATGCTCAATATTTCAGTCCAAAAACTACAAACGTTTTAAACTTATCTGAGATCCACAATGTTCGAACCAATCAGAGCTGAAAATATTTAATAACTTAGTCCGAATTACAAACGATTGCAACCTTTCTGAAATTGACAATGTTCGAACAAATCAGAGCTGACAATATTTATTATTTCAGTCTAAAACTACAAACGTTTTGAACCAATCTGAGATCGACAATGTTTGAACCAATCAGAGCTGAAAATGCCTAGAATTTCATTTTAAAAACTACATACGTTTCAAACCAATCTAAGGTCGAAAAAGTTTAAACTAATATGAGCTGACAATGCTTGCGATTTCAGTCCAAAAACTACAAAGGTTTTGAACCAATTTGAGATCGACAATGTTTGAACCAATCGGAGCTGACATTGCCTTATATTTCAGTACGAAAACTACAAACGTTATGAACCAATCTGAGATCGACAATGTTTGAACCAATCAAAGCTGACAATGCTTATTTTTGTAGTCCACAAACTACAAACCTCCTGAACCAATCTGAGATCGACAATGTTTGAATCAATCAGATATGACAAGGCATACCATTTCAGTTCGAAAACTACGAACGTTCCAAACCAATTTGAGATCGATAATGTTTGAACCATTCAGAGCTGTTAATCCTTAAAATTTCATTCCAAAAACTACAAGCGATTCGAATCAATTGAAGAACGACAATGGTTGAACCCAACAGAGCTGACAATGCTCATTATTTTAGGTTTCAAACTACAAACGTTTCGACCCAATCTGACATTCACAATGTTTGTACCAATCAGAGCTGAAAATGCTTATTATCTCAGTCCAAAACTACAAAGGTTCTTTGCCAATTTGAGATCGACAATGTTCAAACAAATCAGTGCTGACAATTCCTAATATTTCAGTCCAAATCTACAAACGTTTTGAACTAATCTGAGATCGACAATGTTTGAAGCAATCAGAGCTGACAGCGCACAATATTTCAGTTAACAAACTACAATCGTTTTGAACCGAATTGAGATGGACAATGTTTGAGCCAATCACAGCTTATAATGCTCAATATTTAAGTCTAAATACTACAAACGTTTTGAACCAATATAAAATCGACAATTTTTGAACCAATCAGAGCTGACAATGCCTAATAGTTCAGTTTGAAAAATACAATATTTGTTAACTAATCTGGGATCGATAAAGTTTTAACCAATTAGAGCTGACAATGCTCAATATTTCAGTCTGAAAACTACAATCGACTTGAACCAATCAGAGATCAACAATGTTTGTACCAATCATAGCTGAAAATGCTTAATATCTCAGTCTAAAACTATAAACATTTGTAACCAATTTGAGATCGACAATGTTTGAACCAATCAGAGCTGACAACGCCTAATATTTGAGTCTAAATACTACAAACGTTTTGAACCAATATAAAATCGACAATTTCCGAACCAATCAGAGCTGACAATGCCTGATATTTCCATTTAAATACTTCAAAAATTTCGAATCAATCTAGGATCGATAATGTTTCAAACAATCAGAGCTGACAATGCTCAATATTTCAGTCTGAAAACTACAATCCATTTGAATCAATCTGAGATCGACATTGTTTGTACCAATCATAGCTGTAAATGCTTAATATCTCAGTCTAAAACCATAAACATTTGTAACCAATTTGAAATCAACAATGTTTGAACCAATCAGAGCTGACAATGCTCAATATTTCAGTCCAAGAACTATGAAAGATTTGAACCAATCTGAGATCCACAATGTTCGAACCAATCGGAGCTAAAAATGTTTATTATCTCCGTCCAGAACTAAAATTATTTGTAACCAATTTGAGATCGACAATGTTTGTTCCAATCAGAGCTGACAATGCTCAATATTTCACTCCGAAAACTACAAACGTTTTGAACCAATCTGAGATCCACAATCTTCGAACCAATCAGAGCTGGAAATGTTTAATATCTTAGTCCAAATTACAAACGTTTGGAACCTTTCTGAGAACGACAATGTTCAAACAAATCAGAGCTGACAATACTTAATATTTCAGTCTAAAACTACAAACGTTTTGAACTAATCTGAGATCGACAATGTTCGAACCAATCAGAGCTGACAATGCCTAAAATTTCATTCCAAAAACAACAAACGTTTTAAACCAATCTAAGGTCGACAACTTTTGAACTAATCTGAGTTGACAATGCTTAAGATTTCAGTCCAAAAACTACAAAAGTTTTGAACCAATTTGAGATCGACAATGTTTGTACCAATCATAGCTGATAATGCCTAATATCTCAGTCCAAAACTATAAACATTTGTAACCAATTTGAGATCGACAATGTTTGGACCAGTCAGTGCTGACAATGCTTAATATTTGAGGCTTAATACTACAAACGTTCTGAACTAATATAAAATCGACAATGTTTGAACCAATCAGAGCTGACAATGCCTAATATTTCGATTAAAAAACTACAAAATTTTTGAACCAATCTAGGATCGATAATGTTTCAACCAACCAGAGCTGACAATGCCTAATATTTCAGTCTAAGAACTACGATCGATTTGAATCAATCTGAGATCGACAATGTTTTTAACAATCATAGCTGTAAATGCTAAATATCTCAGTCTAAAACTATAAACATTTGTAACCAATTTGAAGTCGACAATGTTTGAACCAATCAGAGCTGACAATGCTCAATATTTCAGTCCAAGAACTATAAAAGATTTGAACCAATCTGAGATCCACAATGTTCGAACCAATCAGAGCTGAAAATGTTTATTATCTTAGTCCAGAACTAGAATTATTTGTAACCAATTTGAGATCGACAATGTTTGTTCCAATCAGAGCTGACAATGCTCAATATTTCAGTCCGAAAACTACAAACGTTTCGAACCAATCTGAGATCCACAATCTTCGAACCAATCAGAGCTGGAAATGTTTAATATCTTAGTCCAAACTACAAACGTTTGGAACCTTTCTGAGAACGACAATGTTCAAACAAATCAGAGCTGACAATACTTAATATTTCAGTCTAAAACTAGAAACGTTTTAAACTAATGTGAGCTCTACAATGTTCGACCTAATCGGAGCTGACAATGCCTAAAATTTCATTCCAAAAACAACAAACGTTTTTAACCAATCTAAGGTCGACAACGTTTGAACTATTCTGAGCCGACAATGCTTAAGATTCCAGTCCAAAAACTACAAACGTTTTGAACCAATTTGAAATCGACAATGTTTGTACCAATCATAGCTGAAAATGCCTAATATCTCAGTACAAAACTATAAACATTTGTAACCAATTTGAGATCGACAATGTTTGGACCAATCAGAGCTGACAATGCTTAATATTTGAGGCTTGATACTACAAACGTTCTGAACCAATATAAAATCGACAATGTTTAAAAGAATCAGAGCTGACAATGCCTAATATTTCGATTAAAAACTACAAAATTTTTGAACCAATCTAGGATCGATAATGTTTCCACCAATCAGAGCTGACAATGCCTAATATTTCAGTCTAAGAACTACAATCGATTTGAACCAATCTGAGATCGACAATGTTTGTACCAATCATAGCTGAAAATGCCTAATATCTCAGTCCAATACTATAAACATTTGTAACCAATTTGAGATCGACAATGTTTGGACCAATCAGAGCTGACAATGCTTTATATTTGAGGCTTAATACTACAAACGTTCTGAACCAATATAAAATCGAAAATGTTTGAACCAATCAGAGCTAACAATGCCTAATATTCCGATTAAAAAACTACAAAATTTTTGAACCAATCTAGGATCGATAATGTTTCAACTAATCAGAGCTGAAAATGCTTAATATCTCAGGTAAAGACTATAAACATTTGTAATCAATTTGAAATCGACAATGTTTGAACCAATCAAAGCTGACAATGCTGAATATTTCAGTCCAAAAACTACAAACGATTTTAATCAATTTGATATCCACAATGTTCGAACCAATCAGAGTTGACAATGCCTATTATTTCAGTCCAAAACAACAAACGTTTTGAACCAATCTGAGATCGACAATGTTTGAAATAATCAGAGCTCTCAATGCCTAATATTTCATTTAAAAAACTACAAACCTTTTGAACCAATCTGAAGTTGACAATGTCTGAACTAAACAGAGCTGACAATGCTGATTATTTCTGTCCAAAAACTGCAAACGTTGTGAACTAATCTTAAATCAACATTGCTTGAACCAATTACAGGTGACAATGCCTAATATATTAGCCTTAAAACTACAAACGTTACAAATCAATCTGAGATCGAAAATTTAAGATCCAATTAGAGCTGACAATACATGTTATTTTAGTCCACAAACTTCAAATGTTTTGAACCAATCTGGTATCGACAATGTTTGAACCAATCAGAGCTGATAATGCTTAATATTTCAGTCAAAAAACTACAGAACGTCCCGGAAAAATCTGAGATCAACAATGTTTGAAACATTTAGAGCTGAAAATGCTTAATATTTCAGTCCACAAAACTACAAAACGTTTGAACCAATATAAGACCGACAATGTTTGAACCAATCAGAGATGACAATTCCTAATATTTCAGTCCAAACGTTTTGAAGTAATCTGAGATCGACAATGTTTGAAGCAATCAGAGCTGACAATGCCTAATATTCAGGTCTAAATACTACAAACGTTTTGAACCAATATAAAATCGACAATGTTTGAACCAATCAGAGCTGACATTGCCTTATTTTTCCGTCGAAAAAAATACAATCGTTGTGAACTAATCTGAGATCGTAAATGTTCGAACCAATCAGAGCTGACAATGCCTAATATTTTAGTCCAAAACTACAAACATTTTGAACCAATCTGAGATCGACAATGTTTGAAATAATCAGAGCTGTCAATGCTTAATATTTCAGTCCAAAAACTACAAACGGTTTAAACCATTCTGAAGTTGACAATGTCTGAACTAATCAGAGCTGACAATGCTGATTATTTCTGTTCAAAAACTGCATACGTTTTGAACCAATCTTGGATCGACATTGCTTGAACCAATTACGGGTGACAATGGTTAATATATTAGCCTTAAAACTACAAACGTTTCAAACTAATCTGAGATCGAAATTGTTAGATCCAATCAGAGCTGACAATACTTGTTATGTTAGTCAACAAATTTCGAATGTTTTGAAACCAATCTGGTATCGACAATGTTTAAAACAATCAGAGCTGATAATGCCTAATATTTCAGTCAAAAAACTACAGAACGTTTCGGAAAAATCTGAGATCAACAATGTTTGAAACATTCAGAGCTGAAAATGCTCAATATTGGTATCCATAAAACTACAAAACGTTTGAACCAATATAAGACCGACAATGTTTAAACCAATAGGAGCTGACAATGCCTTATGTTTGAGTCTAGAAAATATAAACGTTCTGAACTAATCTGAGATCGACAATGTTTGAAGCAATCAGAGCTGACAGTGCACAATATTTCAGTTTAAAAACTACAAACGTTTTGAACCGAATTGAGATCGACAATGTTTGAACCAATCGGAGCTGACAATGCTTAATATTTATGTCTAAATACTACAAACGTTTTGAACCAATATAAAATCGACAATGTTTGAACCAATCAGAGCTGACATTGCCTTATTTTTCCGTCGAAAAAAATACAATCGTTGTGAACTAATCTGAGATCGTGATTGTTCGAACCAATCAGAGCAGATAATGCCTATCATTTAAGTCCACAAACTACACATGCTCTGAACCAATCTGAGATCGACAGTGTTCGAACCAACCAGAGCTGTTAATTCTTAATATATCAGTCAAAAAACTACAAACGAGTTGAAGCGATCTGAGATCGATAATGATTGAACCAATCAGGGCTGTGAATTCATAATATATGAGTCCAAAAACTACAAACGATTCAAACCAACCTGAAATCGACAAATATTAAACCAATCAGAACTGACAATGCTCAACATTTTATTTCAAAAACTACATACGTTTCCAACAATTTTGAGATTGACAATTTTTGAACCAATCAGAGCTGACAATGGTTGATATTTCAGTCCAAACACTACAAACGTTTTGAACCAATTTGAGATCGACAGCGTTTGAACCAATCAGGGCTGACAATGCCCTTTATTTCAGGTCAGAAACTACAAACGTTTTGCACCAATCTGGAATCGGCAATATTTGAACCAATCAGAGCTGACAATGTTTGTTATTTTAGTCCACAAACTACAAACGTTTTGAACAAATTTGAGATCGACAATGTTTGAACCAATCAGAGCTGACATTCCCTATTATTTTTGTCGAAAAACTACAAGCGTTCAAAACCAATCGGATATCGACAAAGTTAGAAACAATGAGAGCTAACCATGCTTAATTTTTCAGTCAACAAAACTACAGAGCTCTTGAACCAATATAAGGTCGACAATGTTCAAAACAATCAAAACGGACAATGGCTAATGTTGGAGTCCAAAAACTACAAACGTGTTGAACCAATATGAGATCGATAATGTTTGTTCAAATCAGATCTGACAATGCTTAAAAGTTCTGTCCACAAACTACAAACGTTTTGAACCAATCTCAGATCGGTAATGTTTGAACCAATCAGAGCTGATAATGCCTAATATTTAAGACCAAAAACTACAAACGATTTGAAACAATTTGAGATCGACAATGTTCGAACTAATCAGAGCTGACATTGCCTATTATTTTAGTCCAAAAACTACAAACGTGTAAAACCATTTGAATATCGACAAAGGTAAAACCAATCAGAGCTGACAATGCTCAATATTTCAGTCCAAAACCAACAAACGATTTGAACCAAACTGAGATAGACAACGTTTGAACCAATCACAAATTACAATGGTCAACATTTTAGTTGAAAATCTACATACGTTTCCAACAATTTTGAGATCGACAATTTTTGAAACAATCAGAGCTGACAATGCTTATCATTTCAGTCCAAACACTACAAACGTTTTTAACCAATTTGAGATCGACAACGTTTGAACCAATCAGGGGTGACAATACTTGATATTTCAGCCGGAAAACTACAAACGTTTCGAACAAATCTGACATCGACAATGTCTGAACCAATCAGAGCTAAAAATGCTTAATATTTCAGTCTATAAACTACAAACGTTTCAACCCAAAATGAGATCAACAATGTTTGAACCAATCAGATCTGACAATGCTCATCATTACAATTCACAAGCTACGAACCCTTCGAACCAATCTGAGATAGGCGATGTTTGAACCAATCAGAGCTGTTGATGCTTAATGTTTTAGTCAAAATACTACAATCGATTCGATCCAATCTGAGATCGAGAACGTTTGAAACGATCAGAGCTGACAATGCTTGTTATTTTAGTCCACAAACTACAAAAGTTTTGAACAAATCTGAGACCGACAATGCTCAAAACAATCAGAGCTGACAATGCCTGATGTTTGAGTCCAAAAACTACGAACATGTTGAACAAATGTTGGATTGACAATGTTTGAACCAATCAGGGCTGACAATGCTTAATATTTCACTCCAAATACTACAATCGTTTGAAACCAATCTGGAATCGGCAACGTTTAAACCAATCAGAAATGACAATGCTTGTTATTTTAGTCCACAAACTACGAACGTTTCAGACAAATCTGAGATCGACAATGTTTGAATCAATCAGAGCTGACAAGGTCCAACATTTCAGATCAAAAACTACAAACGTTTTGAACTAATCTGAGAGCGATGATGCTTGATCCAATCAGAGCTGTTAATGCTCAATATTTCAGTCCGAAAAGTACAAACGATTTGAACCAACATGGGATCGACCATGTTCGAACCAATTAGAGCTGACAATGCTCGATGTTTGAGACAAAAATTACAAACGGTTTGAACCAATCTGAGATCGATTATGTTTGAACCAATCAGAGCTGTTGATGCTTGATATTTCAGTCCAAAATCTAGTAACGATTTGAACCAATCTGAGATCGACAATGTGCGAACCAATCAGAGCTGACAATGCTTAATATTTCAGTCCACAAACTACAAAGGATTTGAACCAATCTGAGATCGACAATGTTTGAGCCAATCAGAGCTGTTAATGCTAAATATTTTAGTCCAAAAACTAGTAACGATTTAAACCAATCTGAGATCGACAATGTTTGAACCAATCAGAGCTGACAATACTCCCTATTTCAGTACAAACTACAAACGTTTTGAACCAATCTGAGATCGACAATGTTTAAACTAATCAGAGATGACTTTGCCTATTAATTTAGTCGGAAAACTACAAACGTGTAACACCATTTGAATATCGACAAAGTTAAAACCAATCAGAGGTGAAATTGTTCGATTACTTTAGTTCAAAAACTACAAACGATTCGGTCCAATTTGAGATCGAGAACGTTCGAAACAATCAGAGCTGTTAATGCTTAATATTTCAGTTCAAAATCTAAATACGTTTTCAAACATTTTAAGATCGAAAATGTTTGAACCAGTCAGAGCTTACAATGCTCAATATTTCACTCCGATAACTGCAAACGTTTCAACAAATCTGGAATCGACAACGTATAAATCAATCGGAGCTGACAATGCTTATTATTTTAGTCCACAAACTACAAACATTTCAAACCAATTTGAGATCGACAAAGTTCAAACCAATCAGAGCTGACAATGCTCAATATTTTAGTACGAAAACTACAAACGTTTTGAACCAATCCGATATCGACAATGTTCGATCCAATCAGAATTGACAATGCTGAATATATCAGTCCCAAACTACAAACGATTTGAACCAATTTGAGCTCAACAATGTTTGAACCAATCAGAGCTGACGATGTTCAATTACTTTAGTCCAAAGACTACAAACGACTTCAACTTATCTGACATCAAGAACTTTGAACCAATCAGAGCTGACAATGCTCAATATTTCAGTTCAAAAACTACTTATGTTTTCAACCATCCTGAGATCGACTATGTTCGAACCAATGAGAGCTGACAATCGTTACTATTTCACTTCAAACACTGCAAACGTTTCGAACCAATCTGAGATCGATTATGTTTGTACTAATCACAGCTGTTAATGCTTAATATTTTAGTCCAAAAACTACAAAGGATTTGAACCAATCTGAAATCGACAATGTTTATACCAATCAGAGCTGTTAATGCTTGATATTTTAGTAAAAAAACTAGTAACGATTCAAACCAATCTAAAATCGACAATGTTTGAACCAATCAGGGCTGACAATACTATTATTTCAGTACAAACTACAAACGTTTTCAACCAATCTGAGATCGACAACGTTAGAGCCACTCAGAGGTGACAATGCTAAATATTTCAGCCCACAAACTACGACCGTTTTTAACCAATAAGAAATCGACAAGTGCTGAACCAATCAGAGCTGACAATGCTCAATATTTCAGTCTAAAAACCACAAACGATTCGAACCAATATGAGATCGACAATGTTTGAACCAATGAGATTTGACAATGCTTACTATTTCAGTCCACAAACTTCAAACCCTACGAATTAATCTGAGATCGACAATATATGAACCAATCAGAGATGACAATGTTCAATGTTTTAGACAAAAATTACAACTCGTTCGAACCAATCTGAGATCGACAACGTCTAAGCCAATCAGAGCTGACAAGACTCAAAGTTCCAGTTCAAAAACTACAAACGTTTCGAACCAATCTGAGATCAATAATGTTCAAACCGATCAGAGCTGTTGATGCTTACATTTGAGTCCAAAAACTTCAAACGATTTGAACCAATCTGAGATCGACATTGCGCGGACCATTCAGAGCTGACAATCCTTAATATTTAATTTCAAAACTTACAAACGTTTTGAACCAATCTGAGATCGACAACGTTTGTACCAATCAGAGCTGACAATGCTTGAAATTTCAATTCAAAAACTACATACGTTTCGAACATCTAAGACCAATTATATTTGAATCAATCAGAGTGTAGATGCTTGATATGTGGACTCCAAAAACTACATACGTTTTTAGCAATTCTGAGATCGACAAATGTTTGAAGCAATCAGAGTGACATATGCTCAAATTTCAGTCCAAAAACTACGAACGTCTGAACCAATCTAGATCGACAATGTTTGAACCGATGAGAGAAGACAATGCTAAATATTCAGTCCAGAAAACAACAAACGTTTTGAACCAATCTGAGATCGACAACGTTTGTACCAATCAGAGCTGACAATGCTTGAAATTTCAATTCAAAAACTACATACGTTTTCGACGATTCTGAGTTCGACTATGTTTGAACTAATCCGAGCTGACAATGCTTACTATTTCAGTCCAAAAACTACAAACGTTTCGAACCAATCTAAGATCGACAAGGTTTAAACCAATCAAAGCTGACAATGCTTATTATTTAAGTCCACAAACGACAAACATTTCGAACCAATCTGAGATCGACAAAGTTTGAACCAATCAGAGCTGACAATGCATAATATTTCTGTCCAAAAACTACAAACGATTTGAACAAATCTGATATCGACAATGTTTGAACCAATCAGAGCTGACAAAGCTTATTATATCAGTCCACAAACTACAAAAGTTTCGACCCAATCTAAGATCGACAATGTTTGAACCAATCAAAGCTGACAATGCTTAATTATTTTAGTCCACAAACTACAAACCTTCTGAACCAAAATAAAATCGACAAAGATTAAACCAATCAGAGTTGACAATGCCCAATATTTTAGTCCAAAATCTACAAACGTTTTGAACCAATCTGATATCGTCAATGATTGAACCAATTAGAGCTGACAATGCTGATTATTTCAGTCCCAAACTACAAACGTTTTAAACCAATCTGAGATGCACAACGTTAGAGCTAATCAGAGGTGACAATAATAAATATTTCAGTTTAAAAACTTCGAACGTTTTAAAACAATCTGAGATCGACAATGACTGAACCAATCAGAGCTGACAATGCTTAATATTTCAGTCTAAAAACTACAAACAATTTGAACCAATATGAGATCGAATGTTTGAACTAATGAGATCTGACAATGCTTATTATTTTAGTTCACAAAATTCAAACCCTACGAATTAATCTGAGATCGACAATGTATGAACGAATCAGAGATGACAATGTTCAATGTTTGAGACGAGAACTACAAACGGTTTGAACCAATCTGAGATCGACAACGTCTAAGCCAATCAGACCTGACAAGACCCAAAGTTTCAGTTCAAAAACTACAAATGATTTGAACCTATCTGAGATCGATAATGTTTGAACCGATCAGAGCTGTTGATGCTTATATTTTAGTCCAAAAACTACAAACGATTTGAACCAATCTGAGATCGACAATGTTCGATCCAATCAGAGCTGACAATGTTGATTATATCAGTCCCAAACTACAAACGATTTGAACCAATTTGAGCTCAACAATGTCTGAACCAATCAGAGCTGACAATGCTCAATATTTCAGTTCGAAAACTACTCATGTTATCAACCATTCTGAGATCGACTATGTTCAAACCAATAAGAGCTGACAATCGTTACTATTTCACTCCAAAAACTGCAAACGTTTCGAACCAATCTGAGATCGATTATGTTTGAACTAATCAGAGCTGTTAATGCTTAATATTTTAGTCCAAAAACTACAAAGGATTTGAACCAATCTGAAATCGACAATGTTTGGACCAATCAGAGCTGTTAATGCTCAATATTTTAGTAAGAAAAACTAGTAACGATTCAAACCAATCTAAAATCGACAATGTGTGAACCAATCAGGGCTGACAATACTAACTATTTCAGTACAAACTACAAACGTTTTCAACCAATCTGAGATCGACAAAGTTAGAGCCACTCAGAGGTGACAATGCTAAATATTTCAGCCCACAAACTACGACCGTTTTTAACTAATAAAAAATCGACAAGTGCTGAACCAATCAGAGCTGACAATGCTCAATATTTCAGTCTAAAAACCACAAACGATTTGAACCAATATGAGATCGACAATGGTTGAACCAATGAGATTTGACAATGCTTAATATTTTAGTCCACAAACTTCAAACCCTACGAATTAATCTGAGATCGACAATGTATGAACCAATCAGAGATGACAATGTTCAATGTTTCAGACAAAAATGACATACCGTTCGAACCAATCTGAGATCGACAACGTCTAAGCCAATCAGAGCTGACAAGACCCAAAGTTTCAGTTCAAAAACTACAAACGTTCCGAACCAATCTGAGATCAATAATGTTCGAACCGATCAGAGCTGTTGATGCTTACATTTGAGTCCAAAAACTTCAAACGATTTGAACCAATCTGAGATCGACAATGCGCGGACCATTCAGAGCTGATAATGCTTAATATTTAATTTCAAAACTTACAAACGTTTTGAACTAATCTGAGATCGACAACGTTTGTACCAATCAGAGCTGACAATGCTTGAAATTTCAATTCAAAAACTACATACGTTTTCGACCATTCTGAGTTCGACTATGTTTGAACCAATCCGAGCTGACAATGCTTACTATTTCAGTCCAAAAACTACAAACGTTTCGAACCAATCTAAGATCAATTATGTTTGAATCAATCGGAGCTGTAGATGCTTAATATTTTAGTCCAAAAACTACATACGTTTTTAGCCATTCTGAGATCGACCATGTTTGAACCAATCAGAGCTGACAATGCTTAATATTTCAGTCCAAAAACTACGAAGGTTCTGAACCAATCTTAGATCGACAATGTTTGAACCGATCAGAGCTGACAATGCTTTATATATCAGTCTAAAAACTACTAAAGTTTCGACCCAATCTAAGATCGACAATGTTTGAACCAATCAAAGCTGACAATGCTTATTATTTAAGTCCACAAACGACAAACGTTTTGAACAAATCTGAGATCGACAACGTGTGAACCAATCAGAGGTGACATTGCCTAATATTTCAGCCCAAAAACTACAAACGTTTTGAACAAATCTGATATCGACAATGTTTGAACCGA